>JAMZAV010018879.1:0-19300 GCA_024449915.1 Sweltsa coloradensis
CAGTGCGCGCGCTGACCATAAAAGGACATAAGCAATTGCTCCTGCTCCTCAAGGGGGTGGGTAGGTGGGTGTCTCCGCAAGGGACCCCAACCCCAGGGACCGACCTTACCATAAATTTAATAAACGTCTCGTTAAAATGAGGTTAAACTTTTAATGTGGACTCAGTAATGATCCAAACATGATACGCGTTTCTATGTTTAACGACTACATTGTTGGGGCAAGAGATGAATGGGTGATACATGAAGATGAAAATGAAACTCTGGAGTGAATGGAGGACCATGTTAAAGATAACAAATGAGTGGACTGTAAATGAAGGCCCTGGTTCAGCGATCCACGGACACAATAACACACACTTTGAATGGCAAATCACAAGTAAAAACACTGTATTTATTAATAACTTATCGAAAGTTAACAGAGAATAACACTAGACCATACGAATGGCCGATGCAGTAAGTAATTTCAGTGTGATGATAATAATTGTTGAAAACAAAGAAACATAGCGTCCTTTTCAACACCAAAGAAATTGATACAAAAGTATTAGGATGGCGGTGAGCAATAAACAATGAAGTTAAAGTGCACAAATAGTACCAGGATGGCTGTGAACAACAAGGCAGTGCAAGTGTTGCATAAACATACTGGGGCCCAAAAAATGAATATTTTTTAAGAAAGGAAACATTGAAACATTTTAAGTTGGAAGTGGGCACAATTTCACTATTGGGCGTTTGTAATGTCCTCGAGAAGTCTTGATTGTGACCACTCGAACCTTTCCATCGTCGCCATGAAGTAGAGCGGTGATTACAGCAAGCTGCCACTGGAGAGGAGATAGGTTGTCTTCCTTCACCAGGACCACTGTGCCTTCTAGAAGATTTGGACTACAACTAGACCACTTCTGTCTTTGTTGCAAAGAGTGTAGATAATCACTTGACCATTTCCTCCAGATGAGCTGCATGGAGTGTTGAAGTTGCTTCCATCTATTCAACGTATGAATTGAGTTGTCAGTAAAGTTGGGTTCTGGTATAGCGGTGATTGCCTCGCCGATTAGAAAATGACCTGGACTTAGATAAGATATATCATTAGGATCATTGTTAAGGGCAATAAGTGGGCGTGAGTTTAAGCAAGCTTCAATCTGTGTAAGTAAAGTTACCATTTGTTCAAACGTGAGAGAGTTATTTCCAATTACCCTCTTGAGATGGTATTTCAAGGATTTAACGGCAGCCTCCCATAAACCTCCGAAGTGTGGAGAACGAGGAGGCATGACAAACCAGTTACAATTATCGACAGAGCTATGGTTTTTCAGAGTATCTTGATGTAACTTCGATTTTAACTACTTGTTTAGGTCAACAAGCTGGTGATTGGCACCAACAAAGTTTGATCCGTTGTCGCTATAAATGTTTGAACATTTACCTCGCCGTGATGTGAATCGTTTTAAAGCAGCAATGAATGCCTCGGTAGTCATATCACTGACTAATTCAATGTGGACGGCCTTTGTAGCTAGACACACAAAAATAGCGATGTATGCCTTCAATTTAACTTTGCTACGTGTAGATCCTTGTTTTACGAAAAACGGTCCTGCGTAATCGACTCCTGTGTTTAGAAAGGGGCGAGCTGGTTGTATTCTAGGAGCTGGAAGTTCTCCCATGAGTTGCTGCGTTACAGATGTCTTCAATTGTAGCACGGCAAACACTGATGCAATGTCGATCTCAGGATACGTCTTATGGATGGTATCCAGTAATGTTGTCGAAGTGATGACGTCAACATTTGTGCTGAAGCATGTAACAGTCGTAAGTGTTCATTCATAATGAGCATTTTAGTGAGATGATGCTGTGGTGGCATTATGATTTGATGTTTTGACTCAAATGGCAGTAATGATTTTCGGAGTCTACCTCCCACTCTTAAGATGCCTTCACTATCCAAAAATGGATAGAGATTTTTGATGTTGCTTTTGTTATGAACTTCCTTTGATGCTAACAACTTGGATGTCTGACGCATAAGCTTCACTTTGCGCTATTTTGATGCATACTTTAAGTGAGTTTTGCAGCTCTGCGGCAGATAGTACGGAGTAGTTTCTCTCCGCTGATGGCTTGCGAGCGTTGTAGCAAAAACGAAGACAGTGTGCCGTTACACGTTGTAGTTTGATTAGTTTTGAGAACTTGCAGATAATGCCATCTTCTTGCTTGGTGGCAGTGAGTGTGGTAACAGTAGCCTTTTGTTCCGGCATGTCTTCAATTGAAATTGACTGCACTTTGGAAACTGGCCACAATAATGAATCTAGTGACAACCATTGTGGACCGTGCCACCATAAGTCACAAGTGGCAAGAGTTTCTGCAGAAGTTCCTCTTGATATAAGGTCTGCTGGATTTTGTGCTGATGCAACGTGTTGCCATTTTGCATTTGCAGTGAGTTCTTGTATTTCTGTGACTCTGTTTGCAATGAATGTTTTCCATTTGTGTGGATGAGCCTTGATCCATGCAAGAACTATTGTAGAGTCTGTCCAGAGAAAACTAGAACCAATGTCAAGACGTAGAGATTCCACTGTCTTTTTGAACAATTTGGCGAGTAGAAGTGAACCGCATAATTCCAAACGTGGAATCGAAATTCTTTTCAAAGGTGCGACCTTTGACTTAGAGCAAAGTAAAATGGTTTACAGTTTGACCTTCTGTGTTAGTGGATCGGAGATATATGCAAGCTCCGAAAGCCCTTTCGGAAGCATCGGAGAATCCGTGAAGTTGAATGTCAGAAATGATTCCTGTGACTAGAACTAGTCGTTGAACCTTTATGGTGCTTATGGTAGGAAGTTGATTGTAGATACTCTTCCAATGATTATTCAGGGGGTTGGGTAAAAGATCATCCCAGTCTAGCTTTTCTAGCCAAAGGTGCTGTAGAAATATCTTGTAGTTAATGACAATGGGACTTTTTAATCCCAGTGGATCGAAAATAGTAGATACGATCGATAGCACTTTACGTTTGGTAGAGTTAGTAGCTTGCTGTGGCTGAGGAGTCGAAGAATCGATCATTATCTGAAAGTGATCAGAAGCAGGGTGCCATAGCAAGCCTAGAGTTTTCACAGACTCATCTTGTTCCAACTGGAGTGGAAGATTAGTTTCACGATCTTCTTCTGGAACAGCCTCCAAAAGAGCCAAATGGTTTGAACACCACTTACGTAGTGGGAACCCTCCACTGGAAAGCAGAGATCGCAAATCTTGCTGGAGTTGTAGAGCATCTCCCAGATTATCTGAACCTGATAGACAGTCGTCTACGTAGAAATCGTTTTTTAAAACAAAAGATGCGCTGGGATATCTTTCAGCTTCCAGGTCTGCTAAGTGATGTAGGCATCGTGTAGCTAGAAATGGTGCTGTTTTTGTGCCGTATGTTACTGTAGTTAGTTGGTATTCCTGAACAGGTTCATCCATGGATTCTCTCCATAATATGCGTTGTCAGTTACAATCGCTAGGATGCATTCGTACATCTTAGCAATGTCGGCAGTGAATGCTATTAGATGTGTTCTGAACCGTAAGATAATTGAGCATATATCGTCTTGTATTGTGGGACCGAGTTGCAATAAATCGTTTATTGACTGTCCAGTGCTGGATTTTGCTGACCCATCGAAAACAGCACGTATGTGAGTAGTAGTAGATTCCTTGAATACTGCATGATGTGGCAGGTAGTAGCACTTATCAGATGTGTCGACAGCGTTGTCGACTCGTTGCATGTGTCCAAGTTCACGATATTCTCGTAGAAAAGAATTGTATTCTTCTCTGGCATTGATATTCGCCTTAAGACGACGTTCTAACTGCTGCAGTCGTCGCAGCGCTTGGAATCTGGAATCACCTAGTTCACTCCTGTTTTCCTTAAGCGGGAGACGAACAATGAATTTCCCTTCGGAGTTACGGGTTGTATTGTTTGAGAAATGTGTTTCACATTCTTTTTCTTCTTTAGTGGCGATAAGTTTTGGGATTTCTTCTATTTCCCAAAAGCGCTTGACTTGATGATCAATGGTTTCATTACTAATGAATAAACTGTGTGTGGGTAGCGGAGAGTGATCAATAGTCGAAACTGGCATCCTTCCACCGATGATCCAACCAAGCTTCGTATCTTGAAGTGTGGGAAACCCTGGACGAGATAGTGAATTCTGTCGGAGAAGATCGTAGTAAAGTTCTGCGCCGATCAGCAGTTCGACTTCACCTGGTTGATCGAATTCGGGATCTGCTAGTTGAATATCACGAGGAATGTTCCAAGTGATGTAGTCAATCAGAGACGACGGTAGGCTGCCAGTGATTTTTGGCAGAATAAAACAATTCAAATGTGTAATATAATCAGTAACCATAGATTTGACTGATATGTTGACACTGTGCGTAGTTGTCGATGTTGTGTTGTTAACACCTTGTATGGGTGTATGATTGACTTCCTTTTTAATTGAAGTTTATTAGCTAAGTCAAGTGTGATGAATGATGCTTGGCTTGCTGAATCCAGTAATGCTCGACATTTGATTAAGTTACGAAACTTATCCTGAACGTATACCTGAGCTGTGGCCAATAATACTTGTTGAATAGGCTTTGTCTTGTACGAACAGTAAGTACCTGTATTCGTATTATTTTCCGAGTGAATAGTACTAGGATGGCTAGTTTCTTGCACTGAATTATCAGTGTGCTGACGTTGTCGCTGTATCTGACCTTGATGAGTAGACCTATCTGTAGAATCGTGAAGTAACGTGCTGTGCATAGAACCACACTTGCAGTAGCTACGAGCTTTGCATGCATTGGCTTGATGATTGGTAGCAAAACAATTTGCACAAGCATTTTTAGATTTGATTACATGCCACCTGTCAGACAATGGCAGATTACGAAATGATTTACAATTGTACAAATAATGGTCATTGTTACAGTGCAAACACTTATTGGTCTTTGTGGAAACATACGTATGCTTAGACTGGTAAGTATCTTTAGTAGACTTGTTTATTTTAGTTTGAGAATTGTCAGACTTGGACTGAGTAGGCTCGAATGTCTGTGACCTCTTGTCAAGGAAATCGCATAATTCCTTAAGTGAAGGAAACTCGGAGTCTGCATGTTGTGTTGTTTCAAATTCCCGCCTGGTGTGTATGTCTAATCTGCCAATGGTAAGTTGAATAAGTAAGAGTTCGTGAATTTCAACACTCAGATTGAGAGCCTTGATAGCATTTAGATTGCTTGTTACTTCGTTAACTAATTGGCGAAGATCGTGAGCCGAGTTTGCTCGCACATGTGGCAGATCGAGAAGAGCATTGATGTGTTTCTGAGATATTAATTTTTTGTTTTCATATCTTTTTAGAATCAAGTTCCATGCTATGGTATAGTTAGCAGACGACAAGGACAAATTCTTGATTAAATGTAGTGGATCATTACGTAATGATGACAACAGATAATGGAATTTATGAATGTCCGTAAGAGAAGTATTCTCATGTATGAGCGCGACGTAGGTGTCTTTGAATTGTGACCAAAGACTGTAATCACCTGAGAATTGTGGTAAATTTATACCAGGAAGTTTGATCAGATTGTTGTTATGAGTGCTAAGAAGCGACCCGTTGCCAGAACCATGACTTGATGGTGTATCAATAGGTACCATGGGTGGCGTGAGTATGTCATTAGATTAAGCATAAGCCTCAAAGTATAAAGTTTCAAAATCTGTTCTGTAGGTTTCATGATTCGAATCGTCATTTGTGTCTTCTATTTCAAGACGTCATTGTATTTCCTCCAACTGATCCCAAATAGAAATAAGAGTTTCTGACCTAACTCTGATTGCACTCAGATTTGAGTGGTTATTGACATCGTTTATAAACGTGTGTATGCGTGTAAGCCGAGCTTTGATTATTCCACGACGTTTAATTAAATCACTTCTCTCTTGCGCTTGCATGATGGAAGTTATTGAAGATCAATGAAAGTATAGTAATAGGCTATTATGAAGGTACAGCAGATCAAATTCCAACTCGACACCTTCTCGCGGTTTGGCCCGTGAATAGGGGAGTTTCACTCCCTGAAACTAATGGCGAGCTCTGGGTCGTCGTCGGGGAACCCCTTCCCTTTGACTACCTCCCCGACGGCGACGACAAAGACAACACGGACGGATGATGACACAGACGGAGACGACCACGACGTGGGGGAACCCCTGCCCTCCCCATATGCTTGTGGCTGGTTCTGACCAGCACAGGCCTGTCCACCCCTTGTCCCCCCGCATCATCCCTTACGTCCCTCCCTTCGTCTTGATTAGCCAAGTTGCATAAATATGAGACGTAAAGCAATATCCAATCAAAATACAGCAGATAGCTTATCTGAATTGTGATGATGTTGCCACTGGAAGACACGCGTCCGCCACTGGGTCTTGAAGATGTCCTGATGACGCCGTACTTCAGCTGCTGCTGGGGCCCGTGAGAAGACTCTTGCTACGTCGGTAGGCCTAGACGTTCAAACTGCGTTGTGAAGTCGCCGACGAAACGATTACTTGCGAAAACCGATTAAAGTTTTCCACGTGGAACCATGTTGATTGTATACGGCCCGGATGGGACCAAATTATGTTGGGGCAAGAGATGAATGGGTGATACATGAAGATGAAAATGAAACTCTGGAGTGAATGGAGGACCATGTTAAAGATAACAAATGAGTGGACTGTAAATGAAGGCCCTGGTTCAGCGATCCACGGACACAATAACACACACTTTGAATGGCAAATCACAAGTAAAAAACACTGTATTTATTAATAACTTATCGAAAGTTAACAGAGAATAACACTAGACCATACGAATGGCCGATGCAGTAAGTAATTTCAGTGTGATGATAAACATTGTTGAAAACAAAGAAACATAGCGTCCTTTTCAACACCAAAGAAATTGATACAAAAGTATAAGGATGGCGGTGAGCAATAAACAATGAAGTTAAAGTGCACAAATAGTACCAGGATGGCTGTGAACAACAAGGCAGTGCAAGTGTTGCATAAACAACATAATAGTATAATAATAGTACCAGGAAGGGGATATCACGTGGATTGTGCTCTGAAAGTATTCTTGAGGATTTACATTTGGCTCCGTCTGCGCTTGAAGTCAGTGTGTGTTCTGCGCTTCACTAGTCGCATCGCCAGTCTTGACCAGCTGGACGGCTCTTACGCGCGCTTCATAAGCTAATGCCCAGGAGATTTTCTGGTCGGCCATAATCTGTTGACTTGAACAAGTTACAATGTTCGGCTCTGTATGAAGAATACTCTCCATTCTTGATTCTTTATTAAAACTTCAACGTTTTCTCTGTTAATAAACCCTGATTAAGAAAGGAAACTGATTGTAGCCTGGCAATGATAACGCAATCCCGACAGCTTTCAGAACGTTCAAATGGCTGACTGTCTTTTTGTACGGTTGAGAAAAACTTAAATCGTTCGTACTCTACGTTTTTACGAGGTGAGCAGTATGTTTCGAACTGCTGTAGGATGGGACCACGAACCCCTGGGCCATCAAATTCTAACTCGCAACCTTCTCGTGGTTTGGCCCGTGATTAGCGGAATGTTTCTCCCTGAAACTAATGGCGAGCTCTGGGTCGTCGTCGGGGAACTTTCCCCTTCCCTTTGACTTCCTCCCCGACGGCGACGACAATTACAACACGGACGGATGATGACACAGACGGAGACGACCACGACGTGGGGGAACCCCTGCCCTCCCCATACGCTTGTGGCTGGTTCTGACCAGCACAGGCCTGTCCACCCCTTGTCCCCCCGCGTCAACCCTTACGTCCCTCCCTTCGTCTCGATTAGCCAAGTTGCATAAATATGAGACGTTAAGCAATATCCAATCAAATCAATATCCAATCCAATCAATCAAAACTACTGAGTTCTGAATAATATAAACGACTGAGTAGAGTAAGACTAGATCTTTCTTCACTTCGACTAATACATGGTAAAATTATACATCTCTTTGTCAAGAGGGAGTGAATATTTCCTAAAGCTTAAACATGGTATAAAATGAATAATAAAATAGAATGCGTATTTCATTTGAATCAAGTTATTTGTATATAACTAGTATGGTGTACTTGTATTGAAAATTGAAGTTGTTTGAATTGATTAATTGAGTATTGAAATGAAAAAAAAAATAGTAATAGGTATGATATAATACAATATGATGTTATTTAGGCTGAATAAACTTCACGCTCATTTTAGCAAATGGACCCGGATTGAGATGTTTGTCACTTAGTTTTGGGGCAGCTCGAAGCCCAATTGTCCCAGCTTCTTGGTCCAGCTTGTAGAAGGCTTTGAGGTCGTACCAAGAGACCACATCATCTTCTCCTACTCCGACTCGGATATACACGTGGTCCATCCAGATGTTCCGGAGGCATTTGATGAGATGCGGGATGTCGTACAAAGCATATCTCCGATTCGTGTTGTGTGTGAAATATGGCTTCTCGACCGTGACACCGAGCAAGTCAAGAGCAGACCTGTTGTAGGATGCCTGGTCACAAACAATAGCTCTCACTCTTAAACCGACGCCAAACGGCCTCTCTAGACAACTATCTATGGTAACTGCTAGATCGACGTGTTTCACTGAAGTAGACGACAAGAAGTAAACTACATGTTGTTTCCAGTTTTGTTTCAAACCTCTTACTAAGAAGACTAATGCCTGCTTAGCAACATATTATGGCTTCCTTCTTAGCAGACCCAAGTCTTCAAAGCCATCGACCAGATCAAGTCGCGAATCATACTCGAGCCACTTCTTTATCGCCATCTCGCCAAACATCATCACGCACTCTTGCTGGTCAGGCTCCATACATCCTACTTTCACGGAAAGTTTCTCGTACACTGTCAGAGAGACAAGGGTCATTACGTTTATCCATCGGATGAGCGTAGAGTAGGCTGGGAACTTGAAGCTTAACTGCTCGCGCATGTATTTATATAGAGACGGGGCTAATAACTCTACTGTTGACTGCCCTAAAACAACACTAACTAATTAATTGTAAAAAAAGACAGCAAGTTTTTCTGGTCCTTTGGCAATGGTGATTTGTCATCTGATGATCGCAGCATCATGGCAACCAATGTCAACTGCGACCCTTCAACAAACTAACCCATTGTTTGCAACGCCTCTGCCTCTGTCACTTTATGGATTTGTTTTTTAAGAGAAAACAATTCGGTTCGTTTTCTTGCTAGTTTACTAGTTGTTGCTTCTAGTCTTCTTCGCAAAGCCAATTTTCGGGGAGTCTTCTCTTCATCAACGCTCGACTGTGTACTACCGCAGCTTTCGTCATTTGATACATTAAGGGAGGAAAAGCTGCTTCCTTTTGGGGAAAATGTACTGTCACGTGTCGAGTCGATGTTGGGCATAGGCATCAGCTCAAACGAGTCGTCCAATACAGCAGTCGGCGAACTGACGGCAGGCTCCTCGTCTGATGATATTTGTTGTTGGGCACGATGTCTAAATGTTTGCGTGGCGCTTTTTATAATCCTTAAATTTTGACTGGGCCTCAGGCTGACCAAGTATAGTGAATAAAAATAAAGTTGCCTGGTCAGAAAATGTAGCCATCATAAAACTACGTGTAAAACAAGTGTAGCCGAAAACGGACGCAAGCTTTGAGGTTAGAATAGCTGGGTGTGTCATTTGAACTTAGGTTGGTAACCAGCGTGCGTCTCTGACTCAGTGTTCCGACGTGGGTTGAAATTCCAACTAGCATTGCTACTCTGTGCGTGCACACTACAAAAGTTACCTGCGTTATCGACCAACCCGCGATGGAAAGCGAGTAATGAAAACGGGGTCTAACAGGGTCAGTGTGCTACTGCTGCCTCGGGAAACCGCAACGTTGAAGCAGGGAGCTGCCTGTGCGCTGGTGGTGTTCTCTCGACAACATGTGACAGAGGACTGTCTTTTTGGTTGATTTACTTGTACCCAACTTTGGATTTTGGTTTGCAGCTAATAAAAGACCATCATTATATTAGAAGTTAGCCGACGGATTTCCAACCCCAACGCTGATTAATTCCTCAGCGATACGGTTTGCCGGCAACAATGGCACAACCATCAGCATTCGTCATCACCTTCCGTATCTTGCGGTCATGCAGTCTTTTGTTTCGCAATTCTTGGATTGACGCTGCATGCCGGTCAATTGCCTGCGTCAACATTAACGACTATATAATAAGTACAAATAATAATTCTTATACGTACTATACAATTGTGTTGTTGTCCAGATATAATTTTAAATAATAAAATACCAAATTACTTCTAGAAGTTCATTTGTCACCCTGATAATTGAATGAAATAATTTTTTTGACTTTGAAGATTGTCGAAATATTATTATTGTAGATAAAGAATTTTAGAAATTTAATCATTGCTCTTTAATAATATTTACATCTATCTCACTCAGGCGTACTTGCAAAATGTTATTAAATACATATAAGCCGAGATGCTGTGGCCGGTCGGATATGGATATGGAGCATATGGGAACGTATTTATGTACGCGTAACGTACCTTACAACAATGGAACCAACACCCCAGTATCCTGGCTGCTGGGAATTCTTGGTCGAGAGCCGAGAGGTCGTAATCCGGTTTCAAAGTCACACATTACTAACTTGATATTTATAGTTGGGTTGGTTTCTTGAAGATGTTGATACACTTGGGCATATGCGGCTCTTGTCTTTTGAGTCATGAGCACGAATACTGCCTCAGAACTTCAATTACGTCAAAATAACAATGCTGCGGAATATTGCCCCGCAGGAACTCTTGAATTTCTCGCCTTTTGTCATGCAAGTAAGTCCATGGATCTGCTTGATTCGGCGCCGACACCTCGATGTCGACACACGAATCGAACACCGTCGTAGCGATTTTGAGCGTTGCCAAGTCTTTTAGGCTTCGAGGCTGTCGGAGGGGAGGCATTTTAGATCTGAAACAACCCACAAGGTTTGCACATGTTGTTTCCTTGTAACAAGATCGGGCCTATAACTTCATTGTGCAGGCAAACACAAACACACCTACAGGGGCTTGCAGCTATGGAATCGTACACTCCTAAACTTTAATCAGAGCTCAAATCCAGTATATATAGGGGAGTTTCAAGAAGGCTTTGGCGCCGCAGTATCTACTAATTTTGGGCGACTGATGGGCAAGGAATGCAATTTTAACATGGCTACGATGTGCAGATAGGAAGAAGTCAAGTATTTTTCATTGTCTACAATGAATATGATTAAAAAATTTGTACGACGCAAAATGTTATTCATTATAGGGCTATCGGATAGGCCTAGATAAGATTATTCCCGTAATAATGGAATACTTTTTATATCAAAAACAGTCAAACCAATGCTTAAGGCAAAATTGCGACAATATTGTACCGTGTCGATAAACTACGCTACACATACAAATATCCCTCGTCCACAGTAAATTACACCTTTAAGAGCTCATGTGGCATTGTTATCTTTGCCATTTTGAAAGAAGTTGCGTCTCGATAAAAATGACTGACTTATGAACATATTCTTACAGAACGCAGACAAGGCAATGGCAACTGGTGATCAATTGCATGGCCACTGTATCTATTTGCAAGTATAGCTTTTGAAGTGAAATGCACCATGTTACAGTTGGTCCATAGTAAAAGAAAAATCCCTGAAAATGTGATATTTGCGACAATATAGTGTCACGATGAGCCTCACTACATATCTTCATATATTCCACACAACCAATTAATTACACATCTAAATCAAATGCGCCACTGTCATCAACACTTATTGAAAAACGTCAATGCACCTTGCGTGCAGTTCGATATGACCTCGTCGCCCCGCACCTTTTGGCTACTATCTGCACGCTCATAGCACAGCAGAGAGCCTCGCCTCGCAGTCGGTCTGTTGTTCTTGTCCCAGGCGGACGTGTTTTGTCCGCGTTCTTTTCTCTGGTCACATTGGGCCTCCACATTACACAGAGTTAGCTTCTGTTGCTGCTGTATGTGTTGCTGTGTCCTCGTTCTCATTCATCATTCTGTTAAATGTTTGTTCTGTTTAGGAGGTTGTCTCTTCTGTCCAGACTGGAAGGTTTAGTTCTCTCTTTATTATGTCCTTTGTCATCTCAGTGTTGTGCTCCGTCTGTTCTGTCCGTGCAGCCTGAGGAGTTCATGTTCAGACAGTGCTAGGTTCTGTTCATTGCGAGACTAGTGCCTAGACATGGTTTATGTGCTGTGCTTTTTTCCGCTCTTAGTTCCGCTCTTGTTCGGACTCCACAGCACATGGTGTTTGCTTCTGTTTCTGCTGAATGTGTTTAGTAAGTCTGTTATCTTTAGTAGGATGTCTGTTCTGTCCGTGCAGCCTGAGGAGTTCATGTTCAGACAGTGCTAGGTTCTGTTCAATGTGAGATTAGTGCCTTGACATGGTTTTTGTGCTGTACTTTTTTCCGCTCTTAGTTCCGCTCTTGTTTGGACTCCACAGCACATGGTGTTGGCTTCTGTTTATGCTGAATGTGTTCAGTTAGATGTATGTTCCGTCCAGACAGAAAGGTTTTGTTGCTACTCTGCAAAGCGTTTGTGATCTCAGTGTTGTTGTGTTTGCTTCTGTTCAGTGCGAAATAAGAGGCTTGACACACTATAGTTGTGCTGGTTTCTGTGCTATTTTTGTTGTTGAATAGAGTTATACATCTAATTTATAAAACTGGTTTAAATTACTGAAGAGGATTATCTAAATCAAACACATCTTGGAGTTCATGTGCTTAGTCATCATGTAACATCGATATGACCTCGCCGTCCCGCACCTTTTGACCGCCATCTACAGCGTCACCCTAGTACTTATTTGTGTCATATCCACTTTTCGTTTTTTTGAAGTTAGATTTTTTGAAGTTAGATGTTTTAGTGTTATTGTTATGCTCATTGTTGCTAATAAAAAATGTTATGGTTAAATCCTAAAGCTTAAACAGTGTTTTAACAATGTCAATTTTTGCCACCTCCACCCGACGATACCCTATCTTGGTGCTTATTTTTGTCATTTCCTATTTTCATGTACTAACACGTGGATATGGCATAAATAAGTACTGAACCAATTTTCGTTTAATGATATTTTTGTTCAATATCAATAGAAAGTGCCAATATTACGCATGCCTTACAAGTAAAAACTATGAAATACCTTTCATCTAACCATTTGAAGACAAAATTGCTTAAATTCAAGCATAAACACTATGTTGGCAGTTAATCAAAGTTTAAAACAATTTTTTTCCCATATTTGATAATTTTTATTATTTATTTTTGCGGATTCGGCATTTTTGTCATGGGAAAATAATAATATGGTTCAATATTGTTGGCTTAATGTTAGAAACGCTAGCCAGAAAGCAGCAGAAAGCCATCCGTTGTCTTCAAGCTCATTACACGGCGTGGTTTTTTACCCCAGAAAGTCTTTATTGGAGGAAGGAAGTATGTCCCTGAAACGTTGCAATACTTTTCCTCTGCTAAGCCAACGAACTTGAGTTCTCCATACTGGCAGCTACAACGCCTAATAAATAATAATAAATAAGTAACTCTTATATAATGAACCTATCATTGGTATCTGCAGCCAATGCTGTTGCCCCAAGACACAGAAAAACACTAAATAAAATATAATAAATATGAAAATAAGATAAATATGATATTAGAGCTAAAGACGGGCTTACTATTTTTGTGAATTTGAATTTGTGCTTAAATCTATTGATAAGGGAGGTGAGGTAATAGGGATATTCTTTGACTTCTCTAAGGCGTTCGATTGTGTCGACCACGACAGGTTTATTGAGAAAATAGAAAAAGTTGGCATTAAAGGAGCAGCCAGCAAGTGGATACAGTCTTTTCTTAGAAACAGGCGACAAATAGTGTCACTACGCAATTCCAATGGGTCAAAGGCAGATTCTACAGTAACCTCCATACAATTTGGAGTCCCACAGGGGTCGATTCTTTGTCCTGTGTTTTTTCTTCTTTTCACAAATGATCTACCACTGTACTTTGTAAATGGCATTTTATTATTATTTATAGATGATATAAGCAATATTTTATCTCACGGGGACCGGTCATTATTGTTTAGAGAGGCTCAACTAGGAGCGACGAGTATGGACCAATGGTGTAATGTGTTGTGTACTGAGTGTGCAGTGATTGTGGTGTTCTAAGAGGCAGTGGTTCCAAATGACACCAACAGTCTTGGTGATGGCTTTTTGTCTTATATTGTTGTGAGATGAAGTGAGCTGATTGAATTGTATAAAGTGTTGTTTTCATCTTATAAAATGATCAGAAATTAAATATAAAGAAGTGTATTTATATTTTATTATGTTACAGGGTAGGCTAACTACCATACGTAACATTTGGCGACGAGGATTAGTGATTTAATTCACGCATCACGGGCACAGGTCCACCTTTGTCAGGCTTAGCCCCAAGGTATAGACAAACTTAGAGATGGCGACATTTGGAGTGATGGAACAATTTGACGCAGAGGAAGGTAGACCAATGGCATCATGGACACTATGAAGAACGCCTTGATTTCTATTTCGAAGCAAATAACATAACCAGTGATAAGAGGAAACGAGCTGTGCTGTTTACCGTTTGTGGCCCTGCTACTTATGCGACAATACGCTCACTCGTGTCTCCAGCCTTACCAAACACAGTTTTTTACAAGGACATTCTAACCATAGAGAAATAACCGGGGAAGAGTGGAAACACAATGTTAAATAGCGGGAACCGCAAAAATTAGTTTAGAAGTTCGGAAGATTAATTCATAGAAAGCAGCACCAACATCTTTAGTGTCGCGATCTATGAATGACTCTTCCAACTATCAAGTAACAACTAGCGCAACCTAGTGACTATTGCTTGGACTATCTAGGCTTTTCGTGGCGCCGGTGGGGGGATTTCCGTTTTATTTCATGGTTTTGTTCATGTAATTGAAAGAAATGTTAAAAGTGCGTGAAGAGAGTATCCACTAACACTTTTATTATTTCTTTCAACGACTTCTGGGACTTTGGAAACCTATTGGGACATTAAATGTTCATCAATATCCGATATTGCAAACACCACCACTAGGCCTAGGTCTAGGCCAAGGCCTGCTTGCTGGAGCCAGTTCTTTTATCAGTACACACGCGTTTTATTCTGAACTAACGAGTATTTACGAATGCACTTGGCGCTGCAAGAGTGGTTTTAGCAACTCTCAAACAACTCAAAACTTTGATTTTGGCACTAAAAAAACGAGAAACAACACAAATAGCAAAGACTGACAGCAGGCTGGAACTGAACCGAAAAAAGAAATGCCTATCACTGCCTTCTCGGCGCTTGCGGTAAACATCACCGTTACCGACCGTTACCATGGTTACAGTCTTCGATGGTGCTGCTTTCTGTGAATTAATCTTCCGAACTTCTTGGTAAACACGGTAGCTCGATGGTTCCCGCTCGGCTATGCTTGTTACCACCCCGTGATTCTAACCACTGTGAAACTACATTTCAACCCTACGCCATCTGAAATTGTCCAGCGATTTAAATTCCATAAGAGGGATCAGCGAGCACAGGAGTGTATATCAGCATACATAGCTGAACTGCGGCACTTGGCAGAGCATTGTAATTTTGGAACCACTTTGGATTCCATGCTGCGAGACCGTCTTGTCTGTGGTGTTCAGGACGAACAGCTGCAACGAAAGTTCCTGTCAACCACATCTTTATCTTTTGAGTCCGCACAGAAGTATGCACTGGCAGCAGAGGCTGCTACGCTCCAAGCACAAGAATTACGTACCAGCCAGGCAGGTAATAATTCTAGGCCTACTAGTTTTAATACTACGGTAAATCAAGTTAAACAACGCCAGAAGTCTACAAGTTCCCAACGGAAGCCATGTTTCCGCTGTGGGGACACACTCCCTCCAGAGACTTGCCATTTTATCCAGGCTGTCTGTCGGTTTTGTAAGAGAACTGGACACATTGAACGTGTTTGCTACAGTAAGGCCAAGTCTTCTAACCAAAATGTCCAGCCAGTCCAGCCAAAGCCTAGTTTTAGAGGCAGGAAGGAAGGAAACAGGACTGTTCACGGTGAGCATACACACTCCATTGTAGAAAACACATGTGTAGAAGTTGATCAGATAAGTGAGGCTAGGAATGTTTACATTTTAAACACAAGTGTTCCTGAGCGTAGAGACACTACGACAGTATCAGTGTTACTTAATGACAAGCCAGTCCAAATGGAGATAGACTCAGTGTCTGCATGCTCTATCATTGGTTTAAGCGCATTTGTTGAATTATTCCAAGATACTGTTGAAATCCGACCCTTTTCGAAGACACTGCGCACGTGGTCCAAACAACAGCTACATGTTAAAGGTATGTGTACTGTACAAGCTAGTTTCAACGGTCATAAGTGTGACCTACCACTCACTGTTGTTGATGGCAATGGCAGTCCACTTTTGGGTCGTGACTGGTTCCCACACCTGGGAATTCAAATCGCTCTTAATGGAGTTCACCAGACACGAGTTGAAAGTTTAACCGAAATACTTAAACAGAACGAGGAAGTATTTTCCGAGGACATTGGTCAGTACAATGGACCTGAGGTAAACATTGATGTAGATCCAACGGTGGTACCTAAGTTCTACAAAGCTCGACCAGTACCATTTGCATTACGACCAAGGTTGGATGAAGCTTTAGATAAACTGGTATGTAAGGACATTCTACGACCAGTAGCCCTACGTCATTCACGCTGGGCAACCCCTATTGTTCCGGTTATTAAACAGAATGGTGATATACGAATTTGTGGTGACTATAAAGGAGCTACAGGAGAATACCCTTTACAAAACAAAGTGGAGGCTATGAAGAAAGCACCTGCACCTACCAACAAGACAGAATTGGCTCCTCCACGTGCGTGGGAGCGTTCGGAAAAACCCTGGTCTCGCCTCCATATTGATTTTGCGGGCCCCTTCCAGGGAAAGACATTCCTTATTGTGGTAGATTCCAATACAAAGTGGTTGGAGGTCATTCCTGTTAACTCCATGGCTGCAACAACGGTTATTAACAAGCTTGCGAGCCTATTTGCGACTCATGGTTTACCCGACATAATCGTTTCTGACAACAAGGCATCGTTCACAGCAAATGAATTCCAGCAGTTCTGCTCAGACAACGGAATTAAAAGCATACGAGTCGCTCCGTATCATCCCGCATCAAATGGTCAGGCCGAACGTATGGTGCAGTCCGCCAAGGGAGCCTTGAAGACTATTGAAGTGGGCAGCTGGGAAATCAGACTGGCACGATATTTATTAAACCAACATCTGACTCCACTTTCAACAACAGGTGTTAGCCCTGCAGAAGCTCTAATGCACAGGAGACCTCGTTCACAGTTAGACCGTCTACATCCTGATTCACTTGATGAGTCCCGTACCCAGCAGGTAGAAACAGAAAACAATTTACAAGCGGAATTGGGGGCAAGAAGTTTCGGAACTGGAGATCTTGTCTACATGAGAAATTACTCCCAAGGACCAAAATGGATTCCAGCCGTGATAACAGAGCGCACTGGACCGGTATCATATGCAGTCGGCACAGAAGATGGTGTATCCAGACGTCATGTGGATCAACTACGAGCCCGAGTTCAAAACTCTACTTCAGTGGACGTTTCCGCAAACGGCTCTGAAAACTTCACCGACACCCAGTACCCAACTGTGGCATTGACACCAACAATTGCAGACACTGTTGATAACAGTGAAACCCCAACTGAAGATATTCCCACTTTCCGGCAACTGCCATTACCGACATCACCAACAGAACTTAGTCTACCGCAACCCAGCCTCAACGAGAGACACGCCGCTCTGCATATTGAACATATTATTGTTAAACTAATCTTAGTGGGGAGAAATGTTGTGTACTGAGTGTGCAGTGATTGTGGTGTTCTAAGAGGCAGTGGTTCCAAATGACACCAACAGTCTTGGTGATGGCTTTTTGTCTTATATTGTTGTGAGATGAAGTGAGCTGATTGAATTGTATAAAGTGTTGTTTTCATCTGATGAAATGTAAAGTAATTAAATATAAAGAAGTGTATTTATATTTTATTATGTTACAAGGTAGGCTAACTACCATACGTAACATAATGTAAACAATATGTTTTACAAAAAAAAAAAATACGGACAAGTCTTATTTTATGCAATTTTATTTGTTTCAAAAACAGATAGATTCTAGTCCATTAATTCAAATTGAGAAGAAAACTTTAATTGGATGTTCTGCAATAAAATTCGTAGGGTTAATTTTGGATAGTACGCTCAACTGTGGCCACCATATAAATGAGATTTGTCCTAAGGTAGCCTCAGGAAGCAGCTAAAATGGGATACTATGCGTTCGTGTACTCCAGACTGCAATACGGTATTGTTTTTTGGGGACAAGCTTCCAGTGCTATTAGATTGTTTAAGCTCCAGAAAAGAGTAGTCAGATATATATCTAATGTAGCGCCACTGACGCACTGCAGAGAGTTATTTATAAATCAACAATTTTAACATTGCCATGTATGTTGTATATACATTTTTAACTGTATTCTGTTTGTTATTGAAAATGTGCATATGTTTGATATTGTAACAAATGAAGTAGTACATAACTATAACACTAGAAATAAGCTCGATTTTAGACTTCCGACACATAATCTACAAATTACTAAAAGCCCAGGGTTTGCCGGGGGAAATTTAAAATTAAAGTAAAACAGTTTCAGAAGATGATGCTCCAGACTAGTATTGAACATTACTGCTGCTAGGTCCTTCCGCTATTTTCGTTAAATCCTTGGAGACGTCTCCCATTATATTGAGGAACTTGTTGTCCCTCGTTTCCTGCGCCTTCATAAATTTATCCTCGGCTTCCAGCATCTTTTGCAGTACGTCTAGCATTTGCGAATGCTCATCCTGCTTTCATACTTTAACTCGACGGGCAGAACTTGGCATCGGTATGAAGCGTTTCATAGTAGCAGTAGGAGTCTTCGAAGCTTGCGAATTCGAACAATCGTCTGGCGAAGAATCCTCTGGCCCTCTGAAAAAATGAATGCAATTATAGCATACATATACAATAGTCCTAGGCTTGTCCAAGGCCCGACGTGGGACGTTTTTCGCATGGATCCTAACCTTGGACTAGGCCTAGGCTCAAGCCACAGGCTCTAGTGCAACAACCATTCTTAGTGCAAAAACTATTCTAGGCCCTAGGCCTAGACCTTGGTTGGGTTATGAATAACTTACTATATTGGTGGGGTGTGTGTGAGTGGGTTGACATCTTATGTGCATTTATTTTATTTATTGGCCAAGGTACTAACGTCTCTGCGTTTGTGGAGGTTCCACTGGTAGGCCTGGGTGAGTGCATTGGTATCTCGAGGGAATCAAGTACATTGTGTGTGCTGACAAAAATGC
>JAMZAV010018886.1:0-15182 GCA_024449915.1 Sweltsa coloradensis
AGGACCCTAAAAGGGGGGAAAAAAAACGGGGGCGCAAAACGACCGTACACAGAAAAAAAAACATATCAAAACTTTATTATAAATGTTTATTTTTTTGGGTTTTAAGACAAGAATAATGTAGTTTTAAAATATAGATCCCTCCAGGGAAAGTACTTGACGTAAGTCCGTACACTGTTAGCCCCGGTTTTGACCGAGTTTGTATGAAATCCCCAAATAAAAAAAAAATAATAATAATAAAAATAAAATAATAAAATTGATTGTTGGATATTGTTTAACGTCCATATTTTTTCACTTTGGATAATCGAGACGAAGGGAGGGCGTAAGGATGACGGGGGGGGACAAGGGTGGACGGCCCCTTGCTGGACAAAACCGCCAAAAGGGGTAGGGGGAGGGGGGGGGTTCCCCCACGTCTGGTCGTCTCCGTCTGTGTCATCATCCCCGTGTTGTCTTTGTCGCGCCGTCGGGGAGGTATAAAAGGGGAAATGGAATTACCCGACGACGACGATGACTGTATCTCCATTTACTACGACAAGGGCTCGCTCTCGTCAGAAAATACCAACGACGACGTGAGAAACTAGGGCCCAACCGTTTGGTCATTTGCCCCGCCTGTAAATTTAAAAAGTTGATGAGATAGTTATATGTAAATAATGATTACATTATTAAAGGGAATTATCTCTCTTGGTAGCACTTCTAGCATATCTTGACCATTCAATTTCAGGGGAAATAGATCTTGATCAGCTTGATCGGACATCTGGTTGCTAAAAAATAGATTTTTTAAAATATCACTGCACAAAAACTAGGGGGCCAAAAAAATCTCACTGTAGGGCCACTCTCGAGTCGACCCGAGCGTGTACCCGTCCGGGGCCCGGCTCGGGGGTTACGAAGTACTGGGCTTTAAAGACCCAATCGTCGATTTCTCGCGCTTGCTTTTTCGTTTTAGAGCCCAATTAGATGAAGATATATATGTGATGATGATAATTATTATCAGTTATGTGATTATGATCAAGTATACGAGTATACATGCTTTTATTTCCCTTCTATGGATAGTGAACTCGCTTTGGAAGATACTTAGTCTTTCTTTGTGGTAGATTTTAGGGCACCTGTGTAAAACATGTTATTTTTATGTCAAATTCACATTACATTATGATCTAGGGACCAAAAATGAAACTTTATTGATATATACGTTTTAGCAGTACGTTCATGCGCAAAATTATATTCATTTCGCTTTTGGGGAAATACTTGGTCTTTCTTTGTGGGAAGTTTCTAGGGCACCTGTGTAAAACATGTTTTTTTGTTGTCAAATTCACATTACATTATGTCTAGGTACCAAATATGAAAAATTTATTGAATATACGTTTTTTGCATACGTTCAGCAGCAATATATATTCATGTTGTGAATTGTATATGTGTGTTTGTGCGTGTTTGGGGGGGGGGGGGGGGTTGGCATCTCACCCCATCATCTTTTGGTTTTTTTTATTAAAAGGGATGTATTTGTTTGAATAGATGCGTTGGGAAATGCGTGGAAAAATATCCTCATATCGCTAACTTATCCGTATACAACACGATTGGGGCCCCTGGGTATTTTTACGACCGCTCAAAAAATGTAGTGCGAGCTTTTTGTCATTGTCGTGTTAGGAAAGGTTTTTATTTCTAATGTATTGTCTGCTAAAGGTTTGGGGGTTAAATTGGGTTAAACTCGCGGGGGACAAACCCCTTCTATAAAGAATACTGTTTTTTTTCATTGATTTTTAATGATTCTACATATGATGGTTTTTGCTATACATGCTTTGCTCACATTTGGACAAAAAGTGCACGGAAAATATAAAATAAATATGTTTTATGAAAAATGACAGTTGACAATATTGCTGGGATGCTTATGATAACTTATCACAGTTTTTTGGAACCGTGAAAAGAACTGTTTGTGTAAATTTTTTTTCTATTATTATTTTTTATATTCACCCGCACTTTTATCACCTTTTTATTTTGACTTACTACACCTATAAAATGCATCGATATTATTACACTATTACTTTACTGATGAAACATTCTTTCCCCGCACTTTTGAATATGATACTATACTGCAATGTTATCTCTTTGTGGGGCGGGGGACCCAGCGCGAACGAAGCTCAAGTCAGCCCGGAGCCGGGTTAAAGAGTCATTCCCGTTCGGCCGGAAAACCCCTAAACGCTGCCGAGCGCAGCAGAATTTTTTGGGAATTTTTCCCTTTAAACCAAAGTTTCTAAAACATCAAACACCTTTAACATATTAAAAATTTTTCCAAGTTGATATACCGACTTTAAGTACATATAAGAAAATAAAATGCAAGCAAAACCATAGTTTTTTATTGAAATGGAAATAAGAAATTTAAAAAAAAGTGTAGGAAGTGAATTAAATTTTGTAAAATAGATTACGTTGGATAACAAATATAGAAAGAATTAAACAAACTTGATATTGTTGCTTCAGTGGAATCGGTTATTGAGTTCGTTGAACCTGAACAACGGGATGATTTAAAGATTTTATAAACAAACCGAGAAGACTTAGAAACCTGTCGCGATCCGAGTTCATAACCCTCAAGGACATGAAACAAGATAAGAGTGTTGTGATATTACCTAGACAAACCGAGAAGACCCGTGGTTAGAAACCTGTCGCGATCCGAGTTCATAACCCTCAAGGACATGAAATCTAAAACAAGGAATTAAAAAAAAAGGGATTGTTTTTTTTGTGAATAATTTTTAAAACCCTAGACAAACCGAGAAAACCCCGTGGTTTTTTTTAAGAAAACCTGGTCCCGCGATCCGAGTTTTGTCTCCCCCATACACCCTTCAAAGGGACTATAGGAACACAGAATTAGAGACTTGTTTATTGTCTGTAATGATTTTGACCCTAGAGACCATGAGCGAGCTAGAGTACCGGCAGCGTTGTTAGATCAGCTTCTGCCTGACGGAATTCCCCGAGTTCATGTAACCCTACAGACGCTGGAAACTTAAGAGATAAGAGTAGTATTTGGGGTGTATATACATTAGAACAACCGTAGGAAGACTAATACTCGTTGGTTTTAGAAATAACCCTGTTTCGCTGATCCGAGTATCTGACCTACTCGCAAGACGTATAGAAACAGCGAGCGGTGGGAGTATGTGGGAGAGGTGATATAGCATTTAAGAGTGTATGTGACTATAATTACACCTAACAGACGTTAGTCTATGACTCGTGGCTTAGAAAATACCCATTTCCTCGAGGCCCGAGTATGCAAATAACGCTTACATGGTATACACTACGAAACAGTAGCGATAAGACTTGGTAGAGGTTGATGTAATACTGCCTAGAGCACAACGCTTAGAAAGAGCGCTAGTGGTTTAGAAATACTGTCGCGAGATTCCGATGCTCCATGAACGCTATCGACAGACATGATAGCAGATATAGAGTAGTGTTATATATATAAAACGACTTATGTAGTGGGAAAACTGACTATATTCTAATTATTAATAAGAAATAGAAGAGCAGACAACTGTTGCGAATGATGTAACTGTCACTTATTCCGCTATTCCAGGGTAATTATCTGCGGTTTTAAAAGCACACAAATGACTATTTTTATTCGTCACAAATATATCAATACAACGAAGAGTGAACAAATAGCTATCTAAGTGTCGAATAAAATGATTTAAACGATTCCACACATATAATTGACCAAGAATACAATGTAGTAAAAATAAAAAAGAGCTATGTATCATTTATGTTTTACTAAAGAGAGTCGCACATTGCAGAGGATTAATAGTTATGCTTGGCTGGCCGTTGTATACATGTGATGATCACAATTATAATGTTGATGGCAAAGGCATGCGATTCATTGTCAAACTTTCGCATTTGTTTCAGACAGTGGGCTGAAAATGAACAAAAGTGTGTGGGGAAAAAACGGGGGGCGGGGGGGGGGGAGTGTGTTATTGGGAGTAGATTCCAGGAATTATATAGTGACCCTTTTGTTCCATTTTCCATTTTCTAACCACTTCCTTCAACTAAATATTTTTTTTTCTGTACTTACATAATAAAACCCTCTTCCTTCTTTCCCCCTTTTTTTTTTTTTTTTTTTTTTTTTTTTTTTTATTTTTTCTCTTCTCCCTTTCACTCCCCCTTCCCCTTCCCTCTTCCCTTTTCCCCCCATTTTCTTCCTCCTTTCCCTCCCTCCCTCACCCCCATTTTTCCCCCTTCCCCCCCTTTCCTCCCTCCCTCCCCCCTTCCCACCCCCCCCCCCCCTTTTTCCCTTTTTCCTTTTTTCCCCTCTTTTCCGCCTTTTTCTTCTTTTTTTTTGTTTTTTTTTCCCCTTTTTCTTTTTCTTCCTTTTCCTTTTTCCCTGTCCTTCTATTCCCCATCCTTTTTTTTTTTTTCCTTTTTTTTCCCCTTTTTGATTTTCCCAATACGTCCCCGAATAGATTTGTTTTCCTGAAAGGACCCCCCTTTTAATGCAATTAGGGAATATGGAAGGCATAATAATCCTTTTTTAGGCCCCCTTAAACACTTTTTTTTTTTTTTTCTGTTTCTTGATTTTTCGTTGTACGTTTTGAATGAATGTTTCCTTTTTGGGAGAAATACCCCATTTATTTTCAACTAGAGATTGTGTTTTTGGGGAAATTTGAATTTTTTTTTACTGTTGCCTCGTCGAAGGACTCCTTTTTTGCTAGGCGCAATAAAATTTTTTTTTTGGGCCCCTCTATTGAAACCTACCCAATTGCAATACCAAGTTCCCCCCTTGATTGTTTTTGTTTTCCGGGATGGTTTTTTTTTGAACTCCCCAAAAAATTCAGATTAATTCTTCCCCTGAGAAAAGTAAGGTTTTTTCCCTGTAAGACCTTTCAATCGGTCCCAAAATCCCCAAATTGTTTTTTTTTTTTGGGCATTTTCCCTTAGAAGGAAATTTATCCAAAAACGGAAGTTTTTTCACCATCTTTTTTCGCTTTCCTCCTATGTGGAATTTTTTGGGTGGTAAAATTGGAATTCATGAACCAAGTTAAAAACTTCCAAATCCCCACCAAAAAAATTCAGCCCAAAATTTTTTTTTCTTGATTGCCCTTTCGTCCAAACAGCAAAAACACATCATCCCAATGTAAACCCGCAACCCAAAATTTTTTTTTTTTTTTTTGGTCCCTTTTTTTTTTAGGTAAAATTTTTGGTTTTTCAATAATTTTTCTCTTTCCGAATTTCCGTTCACCCATAAACCCACCATTTGTGCCCCTAAAACTTGGAGAAATAAAGGAAGAACCCCAATAGCAAAAAATCCCCCCCCCATCGTTGTTTTTTTTTTCCTGTTTTGAAAAGAAAAAATTTCATTTTCCATATGGCAAGTAATGGTTTTTTGAAGGAACCGTACACAGAGTAAGGAGTTTTTTTTTTTCCCATAATACTATCCCCACGGCCCTTTTTTCAAATTTTTTTTAGAACACCTGTTGTTGTTTGTTTGCCTTTTATGATTCTGTCAGCCCCCCAGTAAATCCCTTGAATTTAAACAATGTTTTTTTTTTAATGGATTCATTTTTAAAGAACATTAAAAGTAAATAAACTTTTAACATCAAAAGCTTACCATTTTTTTTTTTTTGGCCCTTCAAAAATCATATTTAATTGGTTTTTTTTTTAAAACCTGTTTGAATTTAAATGGGTTCCCCCCAAAAATTTTGCGAGTCCCCTTTCACATGGAAGCATTTCCCCCCCCTATTACCTTCCAGGGCGGCCTAAAAAATAGGCAAACTAGTAATCCCTAGATAACCCCTTTGACCCACGGTGAACTTTCTTGAAACTAATTTACCCGTCGAAAAAATGGAAAAAATATGAAATGAGTTTTTAAAATTGTTAAATTTTTTTGGTAATATAAATAGATTAATTGTGGGTGGGTTTGCTATAATGAGGAATAAAAAAAGAGTTCTTTTCTAATATTTTTTTTCCTGGAAATAAAAGTTTTTTTTTTTCTTTTCATGTTTTGCCTTTAAGAATTTCCACAACAACCCTTTTTTTCTTTTTCAATTTTGAAAAGCTGTTTTGGTTCCTTAAATTCATTTTTTTCTATACTCCTTTTTTCCATTTTTAAAATTTGGATAACAACCTCCCCTTCCAATCCATAAATTTAATTTTTTTTATCCATAACTACTCGGTTTTTTTTTACAATTCCCCTTTTTTATCCGCCCCCCCGGAAACAATCAATTTAAAATCCTTTGGATCAATTTTTTTTTTTTTAATTTCTTTTCAAAGCCTTCAAATAATTTTCCCCTTTTTTTTCCCCCTCCAAGTGTTGTCCAAAGCTGGTTTTAAGGTTTTGTTTTTTTTTTGGCTCCTCTCCCCTAATTAACCTGATGGGATACCCTTTCCAACCGAATAATTACTTTTTAGCTTTGTTTTTGTTTTAGCCCTTGGGGGGGTAAACAGGAACGCCTTGCTACCTTCTAATGCTAGAAAAGTCATTTTCCTAGCAAATGTTCCTTACCAGTTCCTTATTGGTGATTGGCAAAGTTTATAAACCCCTTTTTTTTGTTTTTGTTTTAAAACCAATAGTTTTTTGTTTAGCATCCCATTGTTTTTTTTTTTGAGGAACATGTTTACTACTTGTTTGTTTTTTTTTAATTATTTCCCCAGTCTGCCCCATTGGCATCCCCCCCAAATCAGAGTGGTTCCGCGCTTTTTTGTTCTCTTTTTTTCAATCACCAATTCTATTTAATTTTTTTTTTTTTTAATTGACCTTTGGCCTCCTCCTTTAAATGATACCCTTGTGTTTTTTTATAGTAAAAAAATTTCCTTGGTTTTTTTCAATAAGCTTTTTTGGTAATTTAAGGTTTTTTTGTTTTTTTTTTTTCAAGTCCCCCCTGCTTTCAGTAAAAACAAATTCTTTTTTGTCAAAATTCTCTTCACTATCCATCAGTTTTATGGCTATCTTTTTTTACTTAATAATATAAAATTCTTTAGGGAATTCCCCCCAAACGTTTTTTTTTTCAATTTCACTATTGCTTGGTTTGCTTTTTACTTCCGATTCTTTTCATTTTTATCCTTCCCCCCCTTTTTAAATGGTCGTTTTTTTTGTTTTGATTTCCTAAAGAAAACCCCTTTTGGAAATCAACCCAAAATTTTCCCCCCCCTTCCGTTTCTATAAAGAAACGTTCCCCAATGAAATTTTTTTTCTTCTCTGGCTAAAAGTCCCCCTGCCCAGGGTGTTTTTTCTCTCATATAATTTTTTTTAAATACGTTTTCCAGGTTTTCCACGTCCCAATAACTGGGGTTAATGATAATTAAGTTTTTTTTTTTAAAAGTTTTTTAGGTAAAGGTTTTTCATTTATGAATTTATGTTTAAAAAACCCCTTTTTTTTTTAGTGGAAAAACCACCTGTTTTTAATTTATAATAAAAATTACAACGTTTTCGGAAACAAATGGACTTTTTTTCAACTGTATTCCCGTTAATTTCAGGTTTTTTTTTCCTTTGTTTAAAAAACAAAAAAATCATTTTTATCAAAAATTATAAATCAAAACACAAAGCAAATAGCAAAGGTGAAATAAAATTAAACCATTTTTTCACACATATTGACCAACAACAGGTAGTACCAAATAAAAAAAGGCTATTTCTTTTAATGTTTTTTACTAAGGAACACATTGGAGGAAAAAAAAAGGGAACTTTTGGCCTTGGCCTTTTATACATGTGTCTTTTTTAATGTTTTATTCAAGCTGCCTTCTTTTCAAGTTTTCCTTTTTTTCCAACATGGACCCTCTTTTTTAAGTAAAACCCCGCCCCTTAGACTTGTTAGAAAGTCGAAATTTATGAAAACCCTTTTGTTTTCCCCATGCCATGTTTTTTCTACTAAGTTTTTTTTTCCGATGACATAAATTAAACCAACCATCCTGGAACCTTCTCAATGTTTTTTTTTTCCTACTGCTTCATTAAACCTCCGAACATAGTGCATAGGAAAAACCCGTCCCCCCGGTTTTTTTTTTTTTTTTTTTCCCCCCTCCTATGTTTAAAATAACAAGCAATCAAAACAGTTTTTTTTCCCAAAGGATCTTCATAAACACAAACCACCCTTTGGGGTTTCCATTTTTTGGGACTTCATTTTTTAACAGGTTTTAGTTTTTTTTTTGGCCCAAATGGCTTCTAATTGGTATTTTTGACTTGGATTTTTAAAGACAAGTTTTGGGGCATTTTTTTTTAATTTTTTTGAATCCCAATTTACTTGGTGAAATAAGAATTCCTTGGAAAAGACCTTTATGAAAAAATAGTGAAATAATGAAAACATAATCTTGTTAGGCCATGAAACACGTTTTTTTCCTTTGTCTACACCTTTGATTTTTTTTTTTTTCCCGGTGTACGGTTGGAAGTGGAAATGTTCCCCTTTTGGGAATACCCCATTTTTTATTCCACTAGAGAATTTGTTTTTGGATTATTTTTTACTTCCCCTCGGTCGAAGGGCCCTCCCCTTTTGCTAGAGCCATAAAGTTTTGGGCCTTCTATTGAAAAACTAAAACCCAGTTGGCCAAAATACCAGGTCCCCTTTGATTGTTTTTGTTTGTCGGAATGGGGTTTTTTTTTGACCTCAAAAAATTTCAGGATATCTTCCCCTTGGGGATAAAAAGGTTAGGTTTTTCTGGTAAAGACCCCTTCATCGTCCCAATCCATTTGGGTTTGGGAAATATTTTTTGTTCTTTTATAAGGGATATCCAAAAACGGGAGTTTTTTTCACCAGCCCTTTTTTCCTTTCCCTCTAAATATGGGAATTTTTGTAAAAAAATGGAATCAAAAATGCCCCAGTAATTCAAATCCACCAAAAAAATCAGCACGTTTCCCTTTTTGAATTTTGGCCCCCTGTCGTCCCCAAACAGCAACACCATCCAAAATCCAATGTAAACGCCCCCAAAATTTTTTTTTGGTCCTGTTTGTTTTAGGTAGTTGTTTTTTGGAGTTTCCCCATATTTCACGTTCCCTTTTCCAGAATTCCCCATTTCCCCCATAAACACAAATTTTTGCCTAAACTTTGGAGAATAAAAAAGAGAACCCATAGCAACGTCAATCGGTTTGTTTTTTTTCCTGTTTTTTTTGAAAAAAATTTCATTTTTCCATAAATTGAAAAGTAGTTGAATACGTAAAAAAAAACACAGATTAAAAAAAGGATTCCTTTAGTAAACCATTAAGAAATAGCTTTTTTTTAATTTTGTACTAACCTTTTGTTTTTTTTTTTTTTTGTCCCAACTTATGTTGGGGTGGAAAAAAATGTTTTTTTTTTAACTTTTTTTCAAACCCTTGGGCTATTGTACCCCTTTTTTTTGTTTTTTTGTTTTTTTTTTGTTTTTTGGAATATAATTTTTTTTTTTTTTGATAAAAATGATTTTTTTTGTTGTTTTTTTTTATGTTAACAAATAAAACACCCTTAAGACGGAAAATAAAGTTTTTTTGGAAGTCAATTTCCGAAAAACGGTGTTTTTTGTAAATTTAATTTATAATAAAATTGAGTTTTTTTTTTTTCCACTAAAAAAGTTTTTTTTTTAAAATTATCCATAATGGAAACTCTACTAAACTTTTTAAAAACTAAATAAGAAATAAAAAGTGGCTGTTTGGGATTATTAAAAACCTAGACAAACCGAGAAGAAAACCTGTGTTTTTAGAAAACCCTGTAACGAAATCCCGAGTTGTATAACCCGGCAAGGCACATAAACAAAAAGAAAATTAAAAGAGGTGATGGTTTGTGGGGGAAATATTTTTTTAAACCCTAGACAAACCGAAGAAAGACCTGTTGGGGTTAGAAACCCTGTTTTCCCCCCCCCCCCCCCCCCCCCCCACACCGAATCCCCCGAAAGTTTTTTTCCCCCATAACCTTCCCACGGACCCAATGAACACAAGATAACGAAGTGTTTTTTTTTTTTTGTTGTGAGAATTACCTCAGACAAAACCGAGAGCCCCTTGGTTTTAGAGCCCTGTCCGCGAATTCCCGAAAGTTTTTTTTCCAATACCCTCAAGGACATGAAAACAAAGAATTTAAGAAGTGTTTGTGATTTATTACCTTAAGAAACAAAACCGAAGAAGACCCGTGTTGTTAAAAAAACCTGTTCGCGAAATCCCGAGGTTTCATAACCCCTCAAGGGAAACCATGAAAACAAGGATAAGAGTGTTTTGTGGATATTGAAACCTAACAAAAACCGAAGAAAAGAAACCCCCTTTGGGGTTAGAAAAAACCCTTGTTTCGCGAAAATCCGCCCGAGTTTTTCAATAACCCCTCCAGACCATTAAAACCAAGGAAATTAAAAAGAGTGGTTGTGTGGGGGGATTACTTTTACCTAGAACCCAAAACCCCCGAGAAAGACCCCCCGTTGGTTTTTTAGAAACCTGTTTCCCCCCCGGCGATGTTCCCGATTTCACTAAAAACCCCTCAAGGAACCCATGAAAAACAAGATTAAAGGTGTTTTTGTTGATTATTTACCTAGACCACAAACCGAGAAAACCCCGTGTGGTTTAGAAACCCTGTTTTCCCCCCCGCCCCCGATCCGATTCCATAACCCTCAAGGACCAATGAAAAAACCCCAAAGGAAGAATTTAAGATGGGGTTTTGTGGATTAGTTAAAACCTAGACAAAACCCGATAAGAAAAAAAACCCCGTTTGGGGGGGGATTTTTTAAGAAACCCTGGTCGTGGATCCGAATTTTTTCATACCCCTACCAACATGGGAAAACAAGAAAATAAAAGTGGGTTGTGGGAATATTTAAAACACTTAGATAAAGACCGAGAAGACCCCGTTGGGTGTTTTTTTTTTTTAGAAACCCCTGTCCGCCGAATTCCCCGATTTTCATAACCCTCAAGGGCAATGAAAACAAAGATTAAGAGTGTTTTTTTTGTGGATATTAACCCTAGCAAAACCGAGAAAAGACCCGTGGGGTTTAGAAACCTGTTTCCGCCCGATTTCCCCAGTTTCATAACCCTCCCAAGGCACATGAAACAAGAATAAAGGTGTTTTTGTGGCTATTAACCTAGACAAAACGAAAAAAATGGACCCCCGTGTTTAGAAAACCCTGTTTTTCCGCGAATTTCCCGGAGTTTTGTTCCATTAACCCTCCAATCCACATAAAACCCAAGATTAAGAGTGTTTTTTGTGGATATTAACCTAGACCAAAACCCGAGAAAGACCCCGTTGTTTTTTTTTTTTAGAAAAACCCTGTTCGCGAATTCCCGAGGTTTTCATAACCCCCTCAAGGACCATGAAACCAAGATTTTAAGAGTGGTTGTGATTAATAACCCCTAGACTCAACCCCGAGAATAACCCGTGGTTTTAAGAAACCTGGTTTCACGATTCCCGATGTTATTGTTTTTTTCCCATTCACCCACCCCTCCAGACAATGGAAACACCAATTTAAAAGAAGTTGTTGTGAAATTATTATCTAGTTGAATAAAGGTGGGAAAAGGGAGTAAACTGTTTTTTGTTTGATTGGAACAAAGCCCGGGATTACCGAATAAAACAAAAAAAAATCACTGAAATTCCTCCCGGACTTCCCCCCCACACAGGAAAGGCCTTTGGACAAGGGACCTACTAATTTCCCCCCCAGGAAAATAGAATTTGTCTACAAAGTTTTGTTTTAAGGTGGGACCCAACGACCTTCCGGTAATAGTGGGGGCCCTAATTGTTTGTGTTTTTTCCTTTTTTGGTTCTTTTTTTGGGTGATTGAAGTTTTTCCCTTTGACCCAATTTGAACCGAAAACCTAGCCCACCTGGTTGTCCCCCCACCCCCCCAACCACCCCCCCCCCCCCCCCCTTTTCAAGTTTTTTTGTCAATTACCAAAAACCTTGGTTTTTTTTTTGAGCAATTTAAACTTTTTTTTTCCCCTCCCTGCTTGACACGCCCACCGTGCCCTTGAGTGTCAGGGAACCAACCAAACGGTAAAAAACAGGAACCTGTTTTTTTCCTTCCAGGAGTGCCAACCAAAAAACTAACGGTGGGCTTTGGCAAACTGTCGTAAAGCCCACGTCCCAAGAAGTTTAAGAAACTTTGTTTGGCTGCGTTTCCCCCCTTGTTCTCTTGGGAAATAAGCACAGCCCCTGGCCAGACCCTAGTTCGAAGCGCATAGTCCCCACCCCCCCCCTTCATTTTTTTTTTTCATTTTCCCCAGCCATCGTTTTTTTTTTTTTACTGGGAGAAAGTAGCCTTCGAAAAATCCTGAAAAATTGCGCTGGGTTTCCCAGGTAAAATCCAGAAACCTGGGGCGAGGAAATTAATGTTTTTAAACAGCGGAACGGATGCTAGTTTTTTGCTTTCCCTCCATGTTGAACAAAAACCTAAATTTAACTTACTTCTGATAAAACGGTTTTTTCACCCTCGTAATCCTTTCAATTTTTTGAAGCATTTTTTTTAAAAATTTTTGGGTTCCCCCCACCCCCCGCCCCCTTGGTGCACATTAACGTGGCCCTGCAAAAATTCCCTCCTTGCTCAAATCCTGAAAAATCCCGCCACGTTTTTTTTTTTTTTTTCAATTTTTTACTTGTTTTTTTTTTTTTTGAGAAATGATTTTTTTTTTCCGCTCCCCCACTTTTGTAGTGGCCTAAAGCAAAACTGTTTTTTCCCTGAGAATACAAAAGGTCCAAAAAAAGTTAAAATTTCCCTTGGGCAAAAATATGTTTTTTGTTTTTTTGTGGGGGGGCGGTCAAGTTTTTTTTATTTGAGATACCCGTAAAAACTTGGGCCCACTGCTTCCATAATCTTAAAATGTGTGAAAGCCCTCCCTGGACAGTTTTTTGGTTTTCACTGTACTTTGCGTATATTCCATGGAAAGGGTTTTTTTAAATTAACCTTTTATTTTGCATCCACTGGATCCTGTTAACATTTTTTTGGCTTTAATTTGGTAAGTTTTTAATTTTGTTTTTTGTAAGGTTTCCCCTAAACTATTAAAATGTTGAAAGGACATAATTCTCCCATTCACTTTTTGTTCCTGGGTGTTTTTACTAAATTACTTCCCCTTTTCTTTCCACGGCCAAAACCAAAAAAATTAGTTTTTTATTTTTAAATCACAACTCGGGATATTACAATAATTATTGGAAAAAACATGGGGTCCCCCCCTGGACCGAAAATCCCCCTCCCCCCATTTGTCCCCCCCCCTTTTTTGTTTAAATAATGATAATCACACATTGCCCGACCTTTTCCTTGTGAGAAAACCCACTTAAAAATGCTATAGAAAATTGTAGCAATTTCTTTTCCCCCATTCTACCTTTAATCATCCTGAAAAAAAAAAACGCGTTTTTTAGGCCTTATCACAAAATTCTTCTTAAAGCGGAACGCTTCCATTTTTTTTTGCCATATTTTTTTTGGGGTTTTGCTAATGTTTTTTATACTTTTTTTTGCCATTTTTGTTCACATTTTTTCCCCCTGCAATGGGGCCAAGTTTTTTTTTCCCTGAGCTTTATCGACCTGAGGCGTTTTGGGGCCCTTTTTTTTTGGCTTTAGGCCCCTTTAGAACACATTCACGGTTGGAAACACGCACGCACTTGTGTTTTTTTCCCCCCCTTTTGGCCCGAAAGGGCTTTTTAGCAACGACCAGGTGGTTGTGGGCTCGAGGAAGCTCTTTTGGGTCCCCCGGCGTTTGGGAATTCCCACCCCAACCCATGAAGACTGTTTCAACATTATCCCTGGGTTGATGTGTGTAACCTGGAGAACGGAGACGTTTGGTGTGGGACCCTAAAATCGCTTTACCAAACACGCCCTGCCCTTAAACATTTTTTGTGGAAATTAACCTCCAAATTCTAAATTTCAAACGTTAAAGGGGGCAAGAAACAACCCGGTAAAATTTTTTCACGTGGAATTTAGCAATGAGAAAAAAAGGTGACATCAAAATCTTCTTTCACCCCTCAACATTGAGACCCTAATTTTAAGTTTGGAACGATGTAAAGCGTCCCCAAGGAGGTCTCGTTCCCCCTTTTAATTTAACAGGTATGAGGGTTGAATAGGAATAATTAAACAACCCTATAAGTAGGCTAGATCAGCCAGGTCCCACAGTAACCCCCGCATCCCCCCCTCCCGGTACATGCGGACGAGTTTTTTTTTTCAGCAAATTGGAAGCTCCCACATTTTCACCATCTTAAATATAGCTTAAGTTTTGTAATGTTTTGACTTTTAAACACGCATTTATAATAGGTTACCTACAACCTCAATGGGCGCGGTTTTTTTGGGTTAACGGTTTTGGTCAAGTGTGGGGACCAAAATTTATTGCACACCCCTTGAAAACTCCATTTTTTCCATTATTTTAACCTGAAGGAAATTAACAAGTTTGGGGAAAAACCCAAACATGGATTCCCATGTTTTTTTTTTAAAAGAAAACTGAGTAATTGGCTTGTAGCTCATATAAAAAATGTATGTATAATATAAGGTTGGATTTTTTTTTAGGAAGCAATTACTAACATTTTCCTTGGGTTTTCTGTAGCTTTTGTGTATATAGGGCTTTCTAACACTCCAGGCGGTGCGATGTCAAATATTTGTTAAAAATTTTAATAATGATGGTTAAATTTATTCTTAAAAATAATCTTTTAATCTGTGAATTAAGTAAAGTAGTTTTGTAATTTGTAAATTAAATGCCATGTGATATATAACCAACAATTCCTTGAACAAATGGCTTACAATACGTACACTTGTTACTATTACCGGGCCAACCTACAGTAAATCCACAGTCTTGCTTAATAAAATAACAAATACAAATTAACAATTTCCCCCTTTGGAAAAATTAAAAAAATCGTACAAAAAACCGAAGGATAGTGTGAAGTTGAAAATGGGAAATAAGACCGAAAGTTTTGTTTTTTGGTTTGGCCGAGCATTAAATGGGTCCCCCCCCCCCCCTTGCAGTTTTCTGAGACCCCCTCCGTTTTTTTTTAACTTTCCATAATGTGGGTATTATGTTTTTAAAAATCTAGCTTATTAGATTAACCATAAAATCCCGTACAAAAAATACAGAAGGAAACCCACTTTTTAATTTTTTTTTGGCTCCTAGAAAATTTGTCCCGAAAACACAAACAAAACCCCGGCCTTTAAAATAAGTGAGAAACTCCTTCCCTTTTGGGGGTGCAAATTTGAAAAAAAATGATGCTCTTTTTTTTTTTTTAGCTGCGGGGGTATTTTTTTTAACCGTTTTTTATTAGAAATACAAATTCCCCCCGCAATTAGAACTAGGGATTTTTTTGATTGGATAATTGACCTTTTAC
>JAMZAV010018901.1:0-10804 GCA_024449915.1 Sweltsa coloradensis
TTAGCTCGAGTGTTTTTTTTTTTTTTTGTTTTGTATTTTTGTCTGTTTTGTTTCCTCTCGCTAGCCGGAAACGGCATAGCGATCTGATAACATTTTGACAGGACCTCGATCTCTGAACTTAGACTTGCCACGTTTTTGGGTAGCAATCGAAGAAATATTTCTCATGAAATATCGTACTTTACGATTTTTTTCGATTTTTAGTGCGATATTTTCGTAACATTTGGGCCAATTCTGACCAAAACCGGTGGGCTACAACGTTTATCTTGCACATGACATTAAGGTTAAGTGATGTATTGGCTTTTTGAAAGAAAAAGTTGAAACAGTTTTCCAGAATCCCTAAAATTAAATTTTAATATATTTTTTTTTATTTTTTGTGCGATATTTTTCTGTGCCCATTTGGGCCAATTCTGACAAAATGGTTGGGCTACAACGTTCATATTATACATCAGAAGCCATTACGTTATGGTGATGTATTACCTGTTGAAATATAAAGTTGAAAAATTTTAGCCAGAATCCATAGAATTAAAGCTTTTTAATCTAGTTTTTACGTAAATAATACCTAAGTGACGAGTTCACAATAGAAACTCTTGACAAAAATAACCTACAGATGCGTAGGCGCATAACAAAGCACTTGCAAAAGTAAAGATATCCCAAACGCAAACTACTAAAAAAACTTAAAAAAGCTCATCACAACGCGGCTGGACTTAAGCGTTTTCCTAGTATTTTACATTGACATAAATATTATGGTAATGTATGCCTTTTTGAAAGAAAAATATGAAAAGTTGGTCAAAATGCATAGAAATAAAGTTTTTAGTTTGTTTTGTTTGTGTTTGGGAATCTCTTCTCTCATCTTCAAAAAATAAAAAACTTAATAATAAATTAAAAAAAAATATGAACTGCTTTGCTAAAAAGGAACTTCAATTAGTCTCTAGTTTTTATTTGTTTTGTATTTTATTCATATTCATTTATTTTAATCGGAATGGAAACTTTCATGTCTTACTCAGTAATTGCAAATTATGGTGTGGCACTGACTATAATATCACGAATTACAATAACAAACGTTTTTTGGTTTAAAAACCAACAAATTAGAATACTTATTTCTTCCGCACTAATAAGGATTAAAACATACTAGGGAGGGGCTTCGAACCCCACGACCATTCCTCAAGCAGACAAGAACGATAACTATCTGCAAGAAAAAAACCTTTATAACCGTAGCTACTTTTCTGAGACGACATTACAGGTCGAAAAATTGCAGGGCGATGTTTATAGCTCCATAGCCAACAAAAAATAAAATAATACGGATCGAGCTAACTCGGGTGGTTGTAAGACTTCGTTTTTTCCCCTGTTCTCAGGTAATTTATTCGACCTGTATGCTCACGTGTGGTCACCAAATTCCATTACACGACATCGACTGTCCAAATAAATTGTGAATCTCAACTTCAATGTCATTGTGTCTTTATTAGCGATTTTTAGATAACATTAGTAATTGCCTTTTGGTGTGCAGTGATGATCCTGCAAGCTCTCTGTTGCTTCAACACTGGCTGCGTGGGACCTTAATGTTTTTATAGCAAAGCAAAATATTAATGATAATAGTCCTATGTTATTTATCGCTGCTACTTAAGTTTAATGATGAGGATGGTGAATATAAAGATTACGTATATACACTGTTGGAGAGTTCCCGCATATGATATAATATAAGCCAGAGACGTTATGAACTTGTGTCGTTTGAGAGAAGTATGAATATTTTTTTAGTGTTTCTGTTTGCATTCGAACTGACCCGTTTTCAGACTAGTTCAGATAAAAAGGTTAAGTGTAGTTAGGGGGGAAGGGGTCTATGTAACGTGGCATCCTCGGCTTCCAACAAAATTGCTGAGCCGCTCTCTTTTAATTTGGCAAAACGCAACTATAGAAAACAAATGTTTTTAAATAAATAAATAAATAAATTGTATTTAAAGGTCTACCCCTCATATATATAACTGATTTTCACAGGATAAATTAGGAGTGTCGTGCCCAAATTTACCAGAATTATGTATATGCCTCCTCTCCGCGAAGGGGGGGGGGGGGGGCGCCAACCCCCTTCACCAACGAGATACCCTTCCTACCACTAAGCACACTGCTCTTGTCCATGGAGTTGTCCTGCAAAGCAGTCTTATAGTAAAATAATTTTGGTTACAATTCCATTACTTTTCCAGTTTTCCAGATGTGAAAACCGTATTCTTATATGCTGTAATTTGAACTATTTTGGACCTAAGAGAAACATGGTGGTCCACACGGGGTCGGGGGGAAGGTGGGGGCAGTTGCCCCCCAACAATTTTATCATGCAAGTAAAGTCAAGTCAAGTAAAGTTCAAAGATGAAATTATTTTTCATCGAAGGGCATGCACTTCCTCATTTCTCAAATCTCTGTAAATCTGCCTTGAGGATAAAAAATAATTTTTGGTTAACAAATTCCATTACTTTTCACACAGGTTTTCCAGATTGAAAACGTATGCTGTTAATTTTAACTGTTTTGGAACATAAGGACAACATGGGTGTCCACAGGGGTCGGGGAAGGTGGGGCATTTGCCCCCTAAACAAAACAACCATTTTTATAACCAATTTTTATAATGCAAAGTAAGTCAGTCAAAGTAACGTCAGAAGATGAACAATCATTTGTCATATCAGGGCATTCACTTCATCTTTCCATCAATCCTCTGTAAAATCTGCCCTTGGAATGATAAAATATTGGCGACTTTTTTTTTAATTTCGAAATTGTGAAGTTACGTATTGAAACCTAAATTGCTATTTTTTTAACACAGTCCAATAGCAAAGTTATCCAAGAGTCCAAAATATTCAACAATATATATTAAAACTTTTAAATGTCTCGCTACCCGGTGGGAACATTTTTTATTTAACGGTTGTTTCGTAAGCGGCGGTATTTGATACGTTTCTGTCGACGTTTCCGAAGACCATGATGTCTTCTTCATCAGGACTTTGGAATATGATATATGAAGTTTGTGAAAGCCTCGTGTTTCCTTGTTATTGTTTTTTCCCCTATTGTTACTTTTAAAGTTTTTGATTGTTCACCTACATAAGCTTCCTTAAATTCACTGTCAGATTATCATTTGCTAGACACTTTCCTATCTGGTGCCCGTTTAGGGCGCCGCAGCCAAGCCGGCGGTGCGCGTACACACTCAAGCCCATTTTTTTTTTTTTTTTTTTTTTTTTTTTTTTTTTTGTTTTTTAATTTTTTTTTTTGTTAATTTTTTTTTTTTTTTTTTAAAAAAAATTTTTTTTTGTTTTTTTTTTTTTTTAAAAGTTTTTTTTTTTTTTTTTTTTTTTTTTTTTTATTTTTTATACACCAAGCAGAGTTGGGTGTGATTTCGATGTGTTAACCCAGGCCGTCATGTAACGTGATGTGGAACTTGAAAACTATCACAATTCGGGGAGGGATTTGGTACCTGGCAACACATGCCAAATTTTAATTGGGGTACGATTATTCCTTCTTGGTGAAAAAATGGCCTTTGAACATGCTCAAAATCACTTTAAGGATTTAGCTACTGCACTGCCTACTACTGCCTACCTAATTGCCTACTACTGCTACTGCTACATCTTAATACGTCGGCCCGCGGGATTCTGACCAGCCGGTGGGAACTATCAATGTTCATATTTTACATGGACATTAGGTTATAGAAATATAGTCTCTTTTTGAAAAAAAAAGTTGAAAGAGTTGTTGGAAGGCTTCCCAAATACAGGTTTTAAAATAAGCCGTGAAACACTGTGGCGATACAATCCACCAAGTAATCCCATAGTTTACTTGACAGAACTGTTGACGGTATAAGCAGATTTTTAGGCGGAAAGTGCGAATACTTAACAAATAGCGGACATTTAACAATTTTTCTTCTTTGTGTGAACGAGAAAAGGTGTCATTATAACTCTCATAAAACAAATCATAAACCGTCCCTGGCCTAGGCCCAGATGTGGAAAATTATTTATCGGATGCCAACGTGTCGGTCTAAAGTTTCCATTTGGCTATAGGCCTAGTAAATTCATACTTACATTACATGTTTGACAGCCTAGCCAACCCATATGCCAGCACAACATTGGACTGATATGAACTTTGGCTTCACTGTTTGTTTACATAATTGCAAAAATCAAATCATTTCATACAACTCTTCTTTCGATTGGCCCGCGTTTATGAAGGCACAACCAACTAGAAAAAATATAGAACTTTCTCGAGCTCTTTGCTACACGCAAATCTTTTTAAAGTGTTTGGATTTCGTGATACTCTTTCAACCATAGCCATCCTATATAATTGGCTAGACCAGCAGTCGGTGGTCCACTTCCGGTACAATTAGAAGCCATCTTAAAATGACAGTTTACATGTTAATCAAATGGGAGCGATTTGTGGCCAAATAGTTCTTAAGATTGCCGCCAGGTTGACAGGTAAGCATACTAGCCTTTAACACCAAATGATTACTAAATTCCCTTATACAATCACTTCGTATTGTTTCTTTTGTTTAATCCCAAATGCTGCACAAGCTAAAACCATATCAAACAATCCAGTAAAATACTTTATTGCATTAAAAAAAGCATAAATTAAAACACCAAATCGCCATCTTGAAATGGGCCGGTTGAGTCTTCAATTTGCTACGCTCGCGCCTGTGCGGAGGTATAGGAGACTGCTAATCTAGCCTACTATAGGGGTTTAATATCAATGCTTTCAACTCACAACCCATGACGTTTTCCACGATACCGTTCAAGAATACCAATTCCTTCGAAAACGAAAACGACTTCGTTTTCAAATTGCGTTTTCAACTCATCTCCCACGAACTCAAGAATTGGGGTCCAGTCCTTATACCGTCGTTATACCATGGTTATACCACCTATACCAGGATGTACATGAATCCGGGTCTAGATATTTTACATCCTATATTGTTACTGCTAATACCATAGAATTTAAATCAACTTGATAAAAATATTATATTTTAGCAAATAATTTTGTAATGGAACTTGAAAAAAGTAATGAGATCACACACATAACAAAAACTTGTAGAAATACAGCCAAACCTTACACACTCAAAAGGAATGAGATCTTTAAAAAAAGGGCCAAGCTCATCTACCCTTCCACATAAACGTACAGTGTCCCATAACAGCATCCTCGAAAAGCTTGGCAAAATAGAATTTGCATGTTATTACGTTTAAATTAATTAGAAAAAAAGAACTTGGATAAACTATTAAGTTAAATTAAAAATCGCAAATTCTATTTTGCCAAGCTTTTCGAGGATGCTGTTATGGGACACTGTACGTTTATGTGGAAGGGTAGATGAGCTTGGCCCTTTTTTTAGATCTCATTCCTTTTGAGTGTGTAAGGTTTGGCTGTATTTCTACAAGTTTTTGTTATGTGTGTGTTTCGTAGTCTTCCACCCCATACATCTTCCTCTTGAACCGGCACAATCACTTGGACTGGATCTATGATAACTTCCTCAATAGGTTTGATTTCTTTACACTGTACTGTTTTCTAGTTTAGTGACTGACTTTAGAACAGGATCCCATGCATGGCTGAGGACAAAACAGTGATCCCTGTTGAAGTTGTTGGGATGTTTTTTTAATTGCCTCCCTAACTACCGTGGCACTGCTAAATCTACCTTAAACAAAACAGACGTTTAAATCAAATTGAATTTTATGATCCAATTCTAAAGCGTGATCAGCTACAGCAGACAGCGTTGATGTCTTTGCAAATCATTTACCTCCTCTATCATCTCGAATTGCCTTTGCTGCTAAACCCAGTCGTATGTGTCGTTCATGCTCCTTTAATCTGGTTGATATTTTTCCCCCGGTCTCTCCAATATACCCATCTCCACATTCACATGGTACCTTGTAAATTCCCACGACTGTCGAATTTATTAGAATCCTTAACGGGTCGAATGAAAGAGCTTATTTTCCTATCTGTACAGAAACTTGTCTTGATGTTATTTTTCCTCAGTAACCTACTTATTCTGTCGGTGGTCTTGTGAACAAATGGCAGCACTGCTATAGCCACTGTTTCAGCTGAGTCTTCCATTTCTTCCCTTATCTTGGCTTTCCTTGAAAATGCTTGTTTGATGGTTTTTGGTGAATATCCTTTCTGGAGGAATGCATTTTCCAAAACCTTTAGTTCCCCGTGAATGTGGTTTTCATCTGTTAGACGTTTCGACCTGATGGTGAGTGAATTTAAAACTGACATTTTCTGTTTCGGGTGGGGATGAGAATCGGCATGTAATAAGGGTCTGTATGTGTTGGCTTTATGTATAACTATTTAATTAATTAATATAAACATATTTCAAGTCCTGATGAAGAAGACAAACATGGTCTTCGAAAACGTCGACAGAAAAGTATCACTACCGCCGCTACGAAAACCCGAAAATAAAAATGTAATATAATATTTATTTGTAACGTCTAGGTCACTCCATCTTTCCTTTAAAAATAAAAACCTCAGTCGTTGTAAAAGACGTCTTGAGGATAAAAAAACTCGCAAAAAATTCGCTGTCAGCGGCTGTGGCTTCAAACCCAGACCCCTAGTGTCGTTTGCACCCTTATGAAAAATCTTGCGGCTGCCCATGAAGAGAATTTAATTTTCAACCAAGCGTTGCTATTGGCACAACGGAACATTAAACTGGGGCCTGGGGGTTTTGCTCTAAAAAATTTTGGATTTTTAAGATTCTATTTGGTGAGATAAGAGATTTTTTTGCTCGGAAATTCACTGAGAAAACTGATGCTGAGGCAACTGACACACGATGCTTTGTAACGACCATAGATACGACTGTATCATTACCGTATCATTCGTATCAAAAAGAAAAAGCAATGTGTATAAGAAACTTTCTAGCGCGAGCAATACATATACGCGTAGCCCCGTAACGGTACCAACTACACCTCTGAACCGATGAATAAAAAAGGGACAATGAATACCTAACTTATTTTAACCGTTGGTTAACGTAGTAATTTTTAATTTTTAATTTTAGCAAGTAGATATTTCCATGCTAGAAAAAGCAAGCAGTATAAAAGCCAATGATAGGAAATACAAAGAATCTAAAAATCCTGAAGAGCGTCAAAAGAGATGAGATAAACGGAATGAGAAATTCATGTACAAAAAACCCAATTCTACTATTATAATCAACGTAAAAAGGCTGTGAACTTAGTTGCAAAAGCGACAGTCCTCAATGTAATATTGAAAGCAACATCCTTTACGTTTGAGTTCTCGGAGAGGATTTTCTATTCCCAATAACAAAACCCGCAATGATACACTCCTAAGTTATCATGCGAAGAGCAAATATTAATGATGATATGTTTGATCCATGCATCACAGAAACTCATATTGCAGATGCCTTAAAACACATGAGAATGGACACTGCACCCGGCAAAGAAAATTTTTAATTGAGAATAGTAAAATCAAAACACGTAATAAAGCTACTTTCATTAATTGGAACAACAATGTTATCTAAAGGATGGGTACCTACATCCTTTAAGAAGGCTAGAACTATTCTTATCCACAAGGTGGAGATTCCTAAGGATCCTGCAAATTGGAGACCAATTTCAATTTTCTAAATTCTTCGCAGAGTTATAGAAAGAGCATTGGACAAATTTACAACACTTTTATGAAACTTTTAACCGTCACCAAAAGGATTCATAAAACACCTGGCACATACATCAATGTATCTATTGTCAACAGCATTCTCAAAAAATCGAAATTAGATAATGGAAACCCCAGCTTTAATATTTCTTGATATCACTAAAGCGTTTGATAACGTTGGACAACCTTTAGCTTCAACAGTTCGTGCTTCAGCCCTACCAACACTTCTGAAGGACCTAATAATTGAACTACAGATTGGAAATACCACACAGTTCAAGCCCAACCCAAACCCAAAACTAAACCAATCAATATTAATAAAGAGTAATGCAAGGTGCCCCTTTTTCGCCATTTTTGTACAACTTAATCACTGACCACTTCTAAATGAACTATCAAAAAATGAAGTATCAAAAAATGTATGGGTTTTTGTTTAGTTGATGGTTTAGACAATCTTACAATCTTAGGGTTTGCTGATGATCTTGTTCTCGTAGCTAAGATAAGGAAGCTGCCACAGCTCTTACACAAATGGCGACAGTAGATTGGATGAATTAGGCCTCACAATAATGCAGAAATGTGCTGCCATTATCAAATTGAAAAAGGTAAATTACAAGAAGAACCTCTCCATATAAAAGCCACAATGACAAAAAAAAGCATATCTCCAACAGAACACCATAAAATATTTGGGAGTTAATTTCAATAAATCCATAGTGACAGATTTTGCTGCTCTTATAAAACCCAAATCAAAACTAAATTACAGACCATCATCACTTCTCACTTACTAATGGCTGATCAGAAGCTTAATATCCTCAATCAATATATATGGCCAACCCTAATTTATCCTTTTCAGAATGCTCCCATTGGAAAATTACCAATGAAATTCCTGGAGGATTTGGATAAATTAGTAAGAAGCACCATTAAAGAGATACTTCAACTACCAGGGGGTACTCCTGACAGTATGCTATACACAGCCAAAGTTGTTTAAGGGACTAGGGAAAGTTTCGTGCCAAATGGGAAGCTTTTATTCAACATTATAATAGTTGCCAGGTTTTAGAGAAATCTAACGATCCTATGTTATAGAAACACGTAATAAACCCCTTTGGAAAAACAGCTATTTTGGAGAAGCTAGTTATAACATCTGATGAGCTAGAAGAAAGTTGCAACACCTCAACTAAGAAGATAACAAGCAGGAAAATCAGAGATATAATGCGAATCAAAGAATATGGTAAGTGGTGTTCAATGATCCAAAAGGGGGGTGGTGTATCTATGTACAAGGAGTACCTCCAGCCAATAAATGGATTAGCAAACCCAAAATCGGTTTGTCGTCATCAGAATGGAGAGATGCCTTGAAATTTACATGTGCGTTGCACCTGTAGGTCTCTGCCGGAAGGAGTCAAGACGGTTACCACTGCAGGCATTGCCTCAGTGAGAAAGAAACTTTACCTCACGTTCTTGGCTCTTGTAAACATGGAGAACTTCTAAGGAAAAATCGCCACCATAGCATCCGATCTGCCCTAGCAAACCAGCTGAAACTCAAAGGTTTGGAAGTATATGAAGAAGTCGCGTGCTTTTGGGGGCTAATGACAGTAGCCGTCGGGTGGATATAATTGCCATTAACCGAATAACTAGCCACGGCTATATCATTGAAACCCCACCATAAGATTTGAAGGAGATACTGGACATGCGGAGAAGGTGGATCGAGAAAAGAAAACCCTCTACGAGGCTACCGGGGTTCCATATTTTCTCACCAAATATGATATAAAGGAAATTGAGGTGATCGGGCTCTTAATAGAGCAAGAGGAACGATACCGGATTTTTTTGGTCAAATTTTGCAAACGTTTAGACTTAATGGGGAGTTTTATTTATGACTTGGTGCTCCTTGCTTTAAGGGATCGATTTTGAATTTTTAGAAATCATCTTATATGGCCAATCAAGAATAACAAGTAAAAAATCAGTATTGTTATTTTTATACTTCACAAATCATACTTCTCACTTCATTTTTTATTTCATTTTATTTTTTCATAAACTGTAACTTATTTACTTATTGTTAAACGGGAATTTGTATAAATGTAAATTAATTTCTTTTTGTTATTCTGTGTCTTAAGGCAACCTTAATGTAAAGGCAGAGCTTTGTTTAAAAAAATAAAGTTGTACTACTTCCTTGATACATATTTGTTAAGAGACCTACAATTTAGCAAATTTCATTTAAATAACCCCTTCTGGTAGTAATTTGATAATAACAAAGGCTTCATGATTTATACTTAAATGGAACCCTAGACCTAAATAGATTTCTGAAGAATTCAGTAAAGATGTCTGAAAAGTTGGCAGAGATCAGATTTTTTTGCGGTTCATAACCTCAGAAAACAATTATTGTACCAAATTGCCGGAATCCCAAAATTTAGTCATCTAGTTCAAAATTAAATTTTGAGCATCAGTCTCTTGTATAAATTGTTTTTACACTCCTGTATCTACAATTTTTTTTATTATAAGGGGGAAATGGTTTTTTTATAGTTCTCTTCTATGGTTATTATAGCCTGCCGGGACAATTTCAAATTTTGTACCGTCCGACAAAAACCATCGTGCAACCCAGGTTACTAAGAAAACAATTTTCCCTTATAAATTTGGTTGTGAATGAAGTGTGAAGAAACATTACACAAAAAACCGCTGCTCAAAATGTAAAATTTTGGGCTAGATGACTTGAGTCCGGCATTTAAATACTAGGAAAACGTTAAGTCCCCCCCGCGTTGTTGGATGAGCGTAATTGGTGCATTGAGTAACCAAGTGTTATGCGGATTTTCTGTTGTTCTGTAAAAAATCATTACTAAGTTGCAGATTTTTTAAAAATTAATTAAATTAAAATAAAAAATGAACTTTAATTTTTAATTTTTTTAAATTAATCGTAATTTTAAAAAAAAAAAAATATTGGTAAAATTTCGATTTTTTATAAGAAATAATTATTCGATTGTACTCAAATTTCTAACGAATATATTAAATTAAAAAATTAAGGTTCTGTGAAAAATCATTACAATCCGAAAAGCATGTAGGTGTTATGAATCGAAGAAATTTAAAAAAATCGAAAAAAATCGTAAAAAATTTCTATTTGCATGAGAAATAATTTTTGATTGCGCTAAAAAAACGTGGCAGTTCTAAGTTCAGAGATTTCGAAGGCCTCCATAAAATTCATTGCAATCGGGAACGTTGAAAAAAAAAAAAAAACCGGGGA
>JAMZAV010018907.1:0-13679 GCA_024449915.1 Sweltsa coloradensis
GGCGTTAATTTTTTAAAAAGCCCCAAAATAAAAAAAAAAAACATTACTGGCCGTGATTGATTTTCACATCATTAATTATATCTGCGAACCTTTTACAAATGCCAAAAAACACCCTTTCGAAAAAAATTTTGTTGAGGTTGAAGCGCTTTACGATATAATAGAGGTTTTTTACACCATTACCCAGGTTAAACAATAGAATGGGATGACAGGTGTGGGGTCTCTTGTAAAAGTGATATTTAAATCTGTCATTTTTTTCTTTACTGATAATAAATATAATATTAGTTTTTTCAATTCATCAATCAAACAAGCCTAAAATGTTTTAAATCGAAATGTAGCTAAACAAGCGAATGCAAAACAATTAACATAAACTTTGATATGATTTAATCGAATTTTCTAAAAACAAAGATAAACATTCTCCAAAAACGAAATGCTTGAAAATGTAAATAAGACAATGATTTATTAAAATAGAGATAAGTCCTATCAACTTCACTTTTAGTTTAGAGACGGTATTCGTCTTTTGCACAATGGGGTTCACTTTGATACCAAACACTCCGGAGCATTGTTCAGTTAGAACCCTTTCTAAGGGTTGTACAAAATGCGAATTTGTTGCCCACTGAACAGTCGATGTGAACTCCATTATAGACCTGACTTGACTAGAATACACTAATCTAGATGAGAATAGACAAGACTAAATACAACTTATTCTTACTAGAGCTGGCTTGACTAGAATACACTAATCTAGATGAGAATTAGACAAGACTAGATACCTACAACAAATCCTCACTAGACCTGACTTGACAAGAAAAGTGGTGACAATGAATACGGTAATAATATTTATCCTAAGGGCTCATTTGCATCCAATCCAGTCCGTAGGGCTTACCAAAACACAGTGCGCTGATGAGTCAGATTTTCGATGTCGACTGCCACTAAAATAAACATGTTTTTAAACTAGGAAAACGCTTAAGCCCCGCCGCGTTGATGGATGAGCTTTTTTTTGTAAGTTTTTAGTTTGCGTTGGACCACTTTTCCTTTGCAAGTGCTTTTTGAAAACATTGTAGGTGATTGTTGTCAAGTTTCTATTGTTACTTATTAATTGTTATTATAAACCTCAAAAAACTCATATTGAAACCTTTATTCTATGGATTCTGGCTAACTTTTTCAACTTTTTCTTTCAGAAAGCAATACATAACCATTAACTTTAAATCCATGTAAAATATGAACGTTGTAGCCCCACCCGTTTGGTCAGAATCGGACCAAATGTCACGAAAATATTGCACTTAAAATAAAAAAAATCGTAAAAGTACGATATTCATGAAAAATATTTCTTCGATTGTACCCAAAAACGTGGCAAGTCTAAGCTCAGAGATTTCGAAGGTCCCCTCCAATTTTCATCCAGATCGCATATGCCGTTTGCCCGATAGAGAGCGAACAAATCGACAGAAAAAAAACAACATACAAACAAAAAAACACCCGAGCTAAAATTTTTGGGGGGTCGGTAAAATTGAAAGTCTTCGCTTTGCTCATCCAACAAGTAGCAATAGAAACTTGACAACAATCACCTACAATGCGTTCAAAAAGCACTTGCAAAAGTAAAGAGATCCCACGCAAACTAAAAACTCAAAAAAGCTCATCCATCAACGCAACTCAAAAAAGCGTTCGCTTAGCGGCCTAGTTTATTTTAATTTTTGTGTGGTTCGTTTGGCTTGTGGTTTGTGTGGATCGTTGGTCTTGTGGTTAGAGGATGTGCTTCCAATGCAGAAGGTCTGGGGTGGCGATTCCCGCCAAGGCAGAAGTATTTTAACTCCTGACGTTGGACTTAAAGGGGCTTTTACATATTAAAATGATTTTTAACACATAACCTTTAACAGAACACTACACTAAAATTACTGTTTAAAAAATCATATCTTGTAACTGTGGTTTTATCGATATTTTAAAAGCCAAAAGCATCGTACCAAATTTTAAATAACACTTTTTTAACATTGTTTTCTTTAAACTGTGCACAATTTTTTTTTGGGTTGGGTTTTATACTTTGACCGTGTTATGCGATGGTATCTAAATTGATTTTGTTTTCCCGTTGCTATGGCCTGCGAGACAGTCTTGGTAATATTGTTTTAATTTTTACGACGACGACATGAGGATAGGACGGCCTTCATTACACACTACTTTAACAATCGGATAAAGCTGTAGGTTTATATCGGAAATTTTTTATCAAAAAAAAAGCGTAAAATTGCGATTTTAAAAAAAAAAATTTTTTTGATTGGGGTCTATTCCACGAATAATATATTAATTCATAAATTAAGGTTCTGTCATTATTATCATCTATCATTACAATCGGATAAAGCATGTATGTAGGTGTTATAAGTCGAAGTTATTGTTTAAAAATCGAAAAGAATCGTAAAATTTGCGATTTTCGTGAGAAAATTTTTTTCAATTGCGCTACAAAAGTGGCAGTTTTAAGTTTAGAGATTCGAAGGCCTCCAGAAAATTTCATCGCAATTGGAGTATGGGTTTTTGCCGGAATCGTGTTTTTTGGCTGTGGTATTTCTCAGGGTGGTTTGTGGTATTTTCTCGGGGTGGCTGTGGTATTCTTGCTAACTTGTCACCCTAAAAATCACTCCTGTGTTTAATCTGAATTTGTAAGCTTTCAAAGGTTTTCAGATAGTGTTTTTGCCGAAATAAGGTTATTTTGAGTTTCAGTGGTGCGGTGAGCAAATACATTTCATTTAATTTAATATCTTTATAGGAATTTAAACATATTTAGATTTGGGGTTAACTTTCTTCATCATTGTGTACCTTGACGACAAGCTTTAGGCTTAAATACTCATTAAATAATTATATTTATTTAGTAATTTTGAGTTCGTTGACATTAAAATCCTTCCCTTATTTTGAAGTATCATTGTGAACCCAAAAATTTGTATCATAAAGTATTATTTTATGAAGTAAATATTTAAAAAAGGATTTGACTTTTGATTTTCTGTCAAAAATAAATTTGGGAACGTTGGGCTTGTTAAAATAAACAAGCTTAAAAATATTATTGTTTTCTTTTTGACAGCAGAATTAGGCCTTTGGGGAAATTTGATTTATATTCTTTCGTTTTATAACATTACAATTTCTTTCATTCATAATGGCTAAACAAGTATTAAACTTTTGTACCGTATGAAATTTTGAAAAAAGAAAAATAAAACTAAACGCCTAGAGTGCTCGGTATGTGAAGATATTTTCCATCGGGTATGATAAGTATGACCAATGAAATATTCGATTCAATACTTGGACCAGGGGAATGTAAATAAGTGTATAATCAGTTATAATAGCAGCAAGGCCTTCAATGTGGCGTTAAAGATGTCTATGAACTGAAGAATCGAACAAGAAGAGTTTCCCCGAGAGGGTATTGTATGAATTGTTTATTTCCCCCTCTAAGTGTACATGAAATTTACATGACAAATCTTTTTTAATCATAAGGGCGATAAAGAGCCTCAAAGTATGAATGATGATGTTGCTAAAGGTTTAGCTATATTGCCAAAAGGAATGAAGCTAGGACATCTCAATATACGTAAGTTGGATAAGTATATAGATCAGTTGAGAGTTATCTTGACACGTATAATTTTGATATATTTGCTTGCAGTGAAACATATCTAGATGAGTCTGTTCAAGAGGGTTTTTATTTCTGTTGACAATTATAAAATGCTAAGATTTGATCGTGAAAGGATAGGGGGGGGGTTTTGGTTTATTTATATTGCTGAGAAGTTCATTTTCTAGTGTAATTGAGTGTAAAGTTAAATTTCCGATAGAGTTGAGTTGCAGTCAGTTAAATTCTGGCTTCCGAATGTAAAGCCAATGATTTTTTACAGCATTTTTATAAAGCTCCACACGTTAAGTTAGAAGAATTTTCAGATTGTTTTAAATAATTTAGTAAATAGTTTAAAATTGGAAGCTAATAAATTGGGTTTTTTTTTCTAGGTGATTTCAACATTGATTTTGAGTAAGAAGACATTACCAGTAAATAATTTCAAATTTCTTTAAAACAAGATACACATGGATTGGTACAATTGATAAAGTCTGTTACTAGGGTTAATAATAGGTCAGCTACTTTAATTGATCATTTTTATGCAAATCCCAATGAAAATATTATTCAGTCAGGTATTATAAGTGTAGGATTAAGTGATCATGAATTAATTTATTGTGTTCGTAAGATTAATAAGCAAAAATTTTTTCCTAAATTTGTAAATACTAGAAATTATAAGAATGTTGATTGGAAGCAAGTAGTTTGAAGATATCTTAAAGTGGTCCCATTAACCAAATTGGTATGGCCGGTAAGTGCAGATGATAAATTAGAAATGTTTTTTAAAGTAGTCGTAGAAACCTCTAAATGAGCATGCACACCCCTTGAAATTAAGAGGTTAAAGGTAAGCCAGCCCCATGGTTAACGGGCAGAGATTAGGAAATCCATGCATAGGAGAGACCACTTGCGCAAAGAATTCAAAATTTTTAGAAGGCATTCAACGTGGGGGGAATACAAGAAAGTTAGAAATAAGGTAAATAATCAGATTCGTTTTTCTAAGCCGTGAGCATTTTAAGTCTTCTTTTGATAATGAAAAATTTCTTCAAAAATCTTTATGGTCAGTTTATAATAAGTTTACAGGTAACAAAGTGAAAAAGAGTGTAGCATAGCCTCATTGACAGAGAATGGGGTATCCTACACCGTCTAATCCTGACATTTGCTGATTGTTACAGAAAAGTTTTGTTGTGAACGATGTAGATTTTTTCCAGTGAAAATTTGGGAAGTTTAAAGATTTAAAAGTAAAGAAGCCCGATGATTCTCCGCATGTAAAGGTAACTAATGAAGAAGTTTTCCAGCAATTAAACGCCTTAAAATTAAAAAGCTCGACAACACTTCAAGAGAATTTCCCAGCATAGTATTCAAGAAAATGCGCATCAATAGTCGGGTTATTGGCGTATTTTAATTTCCCATTTCTTTCTTGTAGGTGATTTCCCCAACACAGCTGAAATTGGCAAGAGTAACACCTATTTATAAGGGTAAAGGTAAAAAGAGTGATAGGAATTCTTATCGACCTATATCAACTCTTCCAATTGTAGGGAAAATTATTGAAAATATTTTGCACAAGAGGTTATACATGAAGTGGATGCATCTGAAGGTTTAAGTGGGGAAAAACCAACATGGTTTTAGGAAAGGTAGATCAACGCAAAGTGCCTTTCTAGCATTTACAGATTTTATCTATAAAGGGATTGACAAGCGGAATGGTAAGGTTGGAGCTGTTTTTTGTTGATCTTAGGAAAGCATTTGATTCAGTAAACCCTTTTTTTACCTCTTTAATAAAAACTAAAAACCAAGGTATAACATAAGTCCTTTTTTGTTATCAATATTGGCGGATTATTTTTTAAAAAGAAAATGTTTATCAATCTTGCAAAATATAGTTCAAAAGTATTCAATATATTTTGTGGAGTACCACAAGGATCAATATTAGGACCCCTTTTATTTATTCTTTACATAGATGATATATTCTATAATGGGGGAATCAATTATATCTTATATGCTGATGAACTTGGTCTTTTATTTAGAAGGTGTGGATGTGAAGAGATCGTAAGACGTCTTCAAGAAGTTTTAAAAGAGTGATGGATGATTGGTTTAAAACTCAGGAACTTGATTATTAATTATAGTAAAACAAATTTTATGATTTTTCATAAGGCTAATGATAGAAGCTGAATGAATTCATTTGACGTTGAATTGTAATGGTAAGCTAATTTCTAGAGTATAGAATTTAAATATCTTGGGAGTTTTTCTTAGATTGTAATTTAAATTTTAAGAAACATTATGAATATGTATGTAATAAAGTATCGTCAGCAATAGGAATTATAAGTGTAATGAAGAGGTTTTGTAACAGAGAGAATGTTGAGGTTACTTGTAGATTCTTATATTTCATCTATTATTGATTATTGTTTAGTGTTTGGGCAGTAAGACCTTTACCGAATAAAGTTGTACTTCAGAAGAGAAATTTACCATCTGTTTGATTCAATTCCTATGAGCCAAGATTTACAATCTGATTGCTTCACGATTGAGGAAAGAATGAAATATAGCGTACTGGTAAATACATACAAAATATTGAAAGGTATATATTCAGGATTTTACCCAATATTTTTCAATTTGTTGATCGTGATAGAAATTCTATTCTAATAAACTCTTTGAAAGTTCCTAAATTAATTTCTGAATCATTAAGAAAGTCATTCTTGTACAGAGGAGTATCCTTTTGGAATTCAATTTCTTATGATATTAGAAGCCAGTTTACTGAGCTAGGAATAGTACAATTTAAAAGTAAAATTGAAGCAATGGGTAATGAACGAAGAACAAAGAAGAATTGATTTTTTCTATTTATTTGTGGGGCATTGGGCTCTGTGTTATGTAATGTTAATTTATCTTCATATGTTCTTATTTATGATTTGCTGTTCTTTTGTTTGTTCATTTTTGCTTTGATTTTGATGTATTCAATGTTTTTCAATTGATATTTTTCTGCCTAGATTGTCTGGTTGCCGCCCACTGGTGGAACTTACAACTTGAGTAAGGTGTCCTGTATCATTGCTGTGATCAGTTTTTTGACATGAACAATTTTAAATAATTATATATCTGATATAATTATATATTAGAGTCAAGATCTTTTGCACTAAATTGTTATCAAGATTTGAACACAAGAATGATGGTTGAACACAAGAATGAAGATTCGCGTTCGGTGGTTTCTTTTCCCCGAAAGATTGATTACTCCCTTGATTTGCTGTTCCTGATTTTGGCAAACTCATTTTTTCGTTGAGTGGGATCGTCTAATAAATCAGTTTTTTTCTTTTCGTTTTTCTTTTTTAATGTTTTTTTTTTTTTTTTTTTTCTTTTTTCTTTTTCTTTGTCTTTTTCTTTCTTTTTTCCTTTTTCCCCCCCTTTCTTTTCTTTTCTTTTCATTCTACACCCTTTTTTATATTTGATTCATTCATTAAATGCATATAATATATTTTTTTATTTGTTACCAAAATTGTTGTGTTTTAAATGCATTGTTGTTGTAATGCTACTATTTCAAATATCTACGAAAATGTAGTTTATTGTTGTTTCTGCATCTATGTAATTAGATTTATTTAGTTGTCCTCCTTTGTAAATCAGTTTTTATAACTGAATAGGATAGACGTTAAATAAATAAAAAAAAAAAAAATAAATAAAAAAAAAAAACTACAATAGAAAAAAAAACATTCCGGATTCTATTCTCCAGTGTAGTAGAATGGAATCTTCGCTTCGCTCGCCACGTTCATCTAATTATTTATCTTTCTCGAATAAACTCATCTAGACTTCCATAGCGTGCTCTGTCAACGAGGTAGGACAATGAACATTTCAAAAGTTTATAATGGAAGTGCACTTTGATTTTTTTTGTGTGTGAAGACATTTTAACTATTTATGTTTCGTGTTGCTCATCAAAATTTTGTTTCATACTAACTAACGAAACATGGCTCCACCCGAAAATACAGCTCCTGTTTCAGTCGATAGAATCCCCCGCAAAAAACAAAAAATTGTTAGAAAAAAACGGCAGCCAAGCTCTCCTTCAAAAGTCTTCGGCTGTGAATGCTGTGAGTTATTTTGAATTTTTTCGTTGATACAAGCTTTTCATTCTTTTACCCTAGTTTCGCATTGTAAAAAAGTAAGATCATTTCGCATGTTGACGAGCGCCAAGCCAACCATTTTCGTGGTAAATAAGTAAAAATTTTAAACTTAAAATCATAAAAACAATTGCTTGGCCATCGAATTTGGTTTACTCCAAACAGTTTCTTGTTGTATTTAGAATAGACTACATCAAAATGCATCATTCAAGTTCATTACGAAAACTCTAAAGAATTAATTAATGGAAAAAGCAATTTTTTTATGATTTTCAGTTTAAGGAATTTACTAAACATATTTCCGAAATTGAAAACTCACGCGATTTTAGGAATACTTTAAAAAACTTTCTAACCACAAGGGCTTTTTACAGCATTAATGACTTATTTGAACACTAACCTTGTGCCAGTCAGTTCTTCTTTTTATCACCATTTTATTTTATTTAAGCATGTTCATCTGTATCTGTGACAGCCATCTGTGATAGCTCAAAAGCGTATTCGAATGAATTTTAATTGTATTAACCGTGTAAGCTAATGCTTTACTGAAAATGTTTACTTGAACCAATAATTTGCTGACCATGTACATGTATAAGTGTTATCACACATAATACCTATGTACAATAAAGAACTGAACTGAACTTTTTTACCACGAAAATGGTTGGCTTGGCGCTCGTCAACAGGCGAAATGATCTTACTTCTTTTCAATGCGAAAACTAAGAAGAAACAATGAAAAGCTTTAGCTCATTTTCTATTTCTCACAGCATTCACAGCCTAAGTCTTTTTGAAGGAGAGCTTGGATACCGTTTTTTTTTTTAAAAAATTTTTTTTGTGGGGGATATTATATCTTTTTGCTGTGTTTTTTTTTTATCAAGGCGTGAAATACGTAACCGATACTTCCAAGAAAATGGGAAAATATCAAATGTAATTTTCCATCCAAATTCAGCTAGGAGTGATTTGTTTTTTGACACTTTTGGGCCTACGGTGCCCCCAAGTTTAGCCCCTTGTGTTTTGGACGCTAAATATTTATAATGGTTAATTTCAAGTTCGTACAAATAACCACTTCTTAGTAATTACGTGTTTAAATTATCATCCAAAGTTTTTATTTTCTCCTTTCCCTGTTACCCCGATTTTGGTTTTGAAAGCAAAAGGCACTGCGTCTGAGAACTGAGGTACATCTAAGTGGGGTCCAAAGTTTCAAAGTTCTAATATCAACCGTTTTCTCTGTAGGCTCTTATAACTCTCCGCGGAAATTAAGCCACGCCGAAAGAATTTCAACGGAGTGATTTTTTTTGTGGTCATGGACCACATATCTGCTCATATACCGAGTTTCCAGTTTGTAAAACTTTCGGGACGGCGTGTGCAGATAGCTGAAAACACCACAACTCGGGTAGCTGTGTACAGTGCCGAGTTCGGTCACCTTATATGTACCCTTTGGAGCTTGGCTGCGGGCGACGACCGTCGCCTTAGATTAGTGTGAATGTACCGCCGTTTTGGGCGAATGATCCTGTTTTGTGGTTTGCGCATTTCGAGAATCAATTTGATTTATCAGGGCTCTCGCAGGATTCGACTAAATTTAATCATGCAGCCACTGCCATTTTTCAAGCAATAGCAAAGGGGATTGCTATTTGTAAGGTAAGGTATGCTACTGACTAAGTTTGCTATCTACTGAACCCGTTTTATTATTTGTATTGTTACACCTCCCTTGCCCAACGTCGTACTTTCAGGTTACATTATTATTTATTTCTACACGAATATGGATGAAAAGCATAACCGTGGCCAAGTTATGATAAGCTTCAAAATGAGTAGTCACAACCTATGGTGACGCAATTTACAGTTTATTGGAAAATTCACGACCCAGAAAATCATTACAACCCTGAATATAGAATTACTGTTTTTTGTACACATATTATCCTGGACGAGCTATTAAGGTAAAAAGCATCAACACTTTTATGTGGTCTGTTTATGGCGATTAGATAACCAAATACTTATTAAATTTCAAATATCACGTCCCTGATTAACCCCCCCCCCCCCCCCCCGGTGACTTTGACCATTGTTTAGTTATGAAATTCGTGTTCAGCTTTCAAGTTCCTTTCAGATGAGTCATCACTAGCTATGCTTACTAGCATTTTGAACGTATTTTCAAAATAAGGACAAATGTAACAATTTTGGACACCCCTGTTTAAATAATTTAGGTTTTTAGATTAAAAAAATTAAATCGAACCAAAATGTCAAATACCAAATTTTTATTTATATCAGGCTCATCCCTAGTGTATTTGAAAATAATGTCTACCCCTAACTTTGCATTATGGTCACCTCTGACCGGGAAATGTTTTTGATTGGGACCACCTGGCAAATTACTCAGCGCATTTTTCTGAGTAAATGATCCAAAATTCACGCTTCTATCACCAAACCCCGAACTTAAGCCTGCTTGGTATGTAAGGAGCCGAGCTGTTGTTAGTGTCTGTTGTTTGTGTTTTATTTTTGTAAACACTTGTGTGCGCCTGTTTAAAAATCATTTAAAATTGCTCTGTTATGGTTCTTCTGATGTTTTTCAACAAAAAACGGATTTAAAACACTGCTGAGTAACCCTTCACTTTTTCCCAACGGTATGCCACGGTGATACGCGACATAATCGTCAAGCCCCCAATCATAGGTAAATATGAACTTCATAAAACCGCGCTCATTCGCCGGTTCTCGCCATCGCCCGAAGCACGTATTTAAGGGGAATCCCTAGACCCATATATGATTTCTAAAGAATGCAGTAAAGACGTCTGAAAAGTAAGTAGAATGTAAGAGGGGCTTAATAAAATATCGGATTATGTTTTTGAAATTTTTTTGACGGGACATAAAACCCCCTCAAATCAACAATTGTATTTAAAATTACGGAATCGTTGCCAGTTCAAAATTAAAATTATTAGCAGCGGTTTTTTGTATTTTATTTCTCACTCCTTTACTACACCTAAATAAAAGATTATTGGGGTTTTAAATTTCGGCGTTGCACGTTTTTTTTCTTTAAAAAAAGGGTAAAAAAATTTTGAAATAGTAGGGGCAGGAGAAAAAAATTGTGAAACGCACAAACCATATAAACCAAAAAATCCTTTTATTAGGTTGAGAAAAAGAGTGTAGAAATAATTACAAAGAAACCTGCTAAAAATTCAATTTTGAATTTGTCAACTGCTTTCAGTAATTTAATACAATTGTCTTTTTGAGGTTATGTCCCGTCAAAAAAATTCAAAAAAAAATCCGCTCTTTTATTAACCCCTTTTAATTCTACTTATTTTTCAACGTCTTTACTGCATTCTTAAGAAATCATTTTTTGGGTCTAGGGATTCCCCTTAACAGCTCATCCAACATGAGGTTATGGGGATTAAAAACCTTCGAATTCCTGCTACCCCCTTCGCATTTTTAGCTGGTTCAGAGGTAAAAACAAGTGTAGCGAACATTCGGCTTGAATGCTAGCTGACCCGTTGCATGAATTTTGGCTTCTTACGCCTGACCACCTTGATGATTTGCAGTGTCCTGACAGAATGCATGTATGGCGCCCACCTCTCTTCAGGTACGATTGTCGAAGTATCAAACGCATTTGGAGGAGTTACCCCGACAAGCCGCACCCGCTATCTAACAACCATGCAGCGCCACCCTTACCGCATTATTCAAATCGATGTTGCGATCTACTTTCGTCGAACTCAAAAAACCAATACGGGAGCTCCAGAGATGAAATGGGGTTGGAAACCCCCCGAAATATGGCACCCAGGAAAAGGCGTCCCAAAAGACTAGCATTTCGAAAAAAAAAAAAACTCCCGGGGAATCAGTAACGTGGCAGACGACTGCCCAAACCTCATGCCGTCTTTTTGGTATTCGACCAAGACGTTCCTTGTCGACACTGGGGTCTGACTGTGTGTGTGTCCACTAAGCTCATCAACCCTGAATGATGACATCGGTGAAAATTTTTTGGCTTCTCTAGCATTATCCATTGAGAGCCCAAAAACGATAGCCTTAGCTAACTAGCCACCCCCCCCACCCGCTGGAAGAAAGTATTTTTTGAACGATTTGAGTCTCAATAACTTCTAAAGCATCACAGATCGGATGAAATTTAAATGGGGGCATCTCACAGTTAAAAGCCCATCGATTGAAGCAAATTGCAGGGTTTTTATCTCCCAGGTTTCGCGTCGGCAAAACCCTGTTTAAATGCCAAAGTAGGGGTACGGTAATGGCCCTTAGAGGAAACGGGCCGCGCCCGGGCTTGGCCCGGTGCGCTTTCCCCGCACCTAGATATTAATCTAGACCCATATCATACTGTTATGATAAAAATTGCGTGTGTTTTTGAAATGTTTCCAAGCGCAAAAAAATAAAACAAGTATAAAACGTAGCTACATTGTTGTAAAAAATCAAAAAAACTATAATTCTAGGGAAACGCCCAAAATCGTTTTTAGACGAGTGATAAGCCATGGTTGAGTACCCCTTAAAATTCCCTTTCCTCCCCCTCAAGGCTAGCCGTTAGGTCCAATGCGCCACTGTAGCCTAGGGGGGTGGTTAGGAAAGTGGAAAGCTTGCAAAGGGGGGCCCCTCCGAAGCCCCCTCTCCCATACCCCACCAACCTTTTAGTCTCCGATGCCCCACTCTCCATCCCCCCCTACCCGTTAAGAAAACCCCTGTTACACCACGTAAAAATTTAAACGCTCGGTCTTTACGCGGGGAAACAAAGTTTTAAAGATAATTCTCTATTGAACAGCTTGTGTCTCGTTTAAAACTTGCCTGTATTATTAAAGGGGGGGGGGGATATTGTCACCAAATATTTTTTGGCCCCAAAATATTTTTAGGAAAGGGGTTAGGTTAAGTAAAAGGGTTTGGTAAGGTTAGGTTAGGTTATGGTAGGTTAGGTTAAATTTGGAGGTTATGTCAGGTTAGGCTAGGAGGTTTAGTTAAAATTAGTTTTGTTTTAGTTTAGTTTAGTTTAGTTTTATTCGTTTGTTTATGAAGTTTAGTTTAGTTTAGGTTAGGTTAGGTTTGGTTTTATGGGGGTAAGGTTAGGGTTTGCTGGGCTATAGCCCAAAAAACTATAATACCCCTAATATTTATTTAAAACAGACACGACTCCAAAATTTAACTAACAAAATTGAATAATATTCTTAAATTTGTAGAGACTTTTATAAAATTTAGTAATAATTAACAAAATATTTTAATTCAACTACATACATATATTATAAATACAGGTAAAAAATCAGTTTGAGAAGATATTTAAAATACCCTGACTTTGAAAAATTTGCATTTATCGCGCTGTGGGTGCACTTACATTACGTGTGTAACTGGGCTTCATTAGCAGGGAGGTGGGCCATCGGGGTGGGGTATCGGAGACAAAAAATTGGGGGGTGCATCGGGAGTGGGGCTTCGGAGAGCGTCCTTTGCAAACCACCACGGGTTAGGGGGGGGAAAGGGGGGTTATCATGTCATGGTCGTCTCGGTTGTTATATTTAGTGTTGTCTTGGGTGTCGTCGTTTGGGGGTTGTCAAGGGTAAGGAGTAAAGGCCACAAAACACTGCCAAGCTCGCCTCCCCCTTACAGGGAGTTAAAATCTTCCATGCTTACGAGCTGATGTTTGCACTTTGGTCACTGCATACTGCATTACAAATATTTTTTTTTTCACTGCCTCCATTTCAAAAGGACTGCATATTCTGAAGCAGGATTTTTTTTAACGCAAAAAAATTGTCTTGAAAGAATTCCTAAAATTTGAAGCCTATTTTTCAGTTTATTATTTTTTTTTAGGTTTTAAAAACGAAATGGTTGTGCTCATTTTTTTAGCCCACGGGTCGTTAAAATTTAGTTCAATCTATTTGGCCCTTGGCCGTTTACCCCGGGAAAAAAGAATTAATCAGACAAGGGGCCCCATCGATACGTTATAAAAACCATTCGCTTCGCTCACTCGTTAAATTTAAAGAGGAAACGAAAACGACTGAGTATTAAACCATTCAACCTTTAAAACAGCGCCCTTCTGTGCGTTGTGTACATCGAAAAAATTTCAAGGGGGAAAAAAAATTTTTTAA
>JAMZAV010018945.1:0-28966 GCA_024449915.1 Sweltsa coloradensis
AAAATAGGTTTTCTTGTGTCTTGTCGAGACAGCTTCCATCCTGACATGGTTTTCGTGGTTTCCATAGTCCGAAGAGCAAATGCTAGGATGGCGACGAGAAATCGGCCACGACCGTACACGCAGAAAGAAAACATCATCTACAAACTATATATAAATGACTTATTTTAGTTAGAGTTAAGACAAAGAATAATGTAGAGTAATATGTACACAGAAGACTTGAGTAATCCGTAAACATGTAGCTCCGGTTTTGACGAGTTGTATGAAATTCATCCAATAAAATAATAATAATAATAATAATAACTAATAATAATAATTAATAATAATAATAATAATAATAATAATAATAATAATAATAATAATAATAATAATAATAATAATAATAAAAATAATAATTTTATATATATGTGAAGCTGGACAATAAATTATTCTAAAAGCTTGCCCGGCTAGTAGATAATTTCAACTCACTTAAGTTTGTCGGCTAGCTCAAGTCGCACAGAACTCAATAATTAATTTGTAATAAATTGATAATTAATCTATACATGATATAAACACTATATATTAACTCTCAGGTTGAAGCCATAGCCTACCTTGATTCGCGTCACCGCGACAGTGAGCGCTTGTGCCTTCTTCCCCTTTTCTCCTACTGGTATCCACGCCTCAATACCATATAAGAGGTAGGAATTTCCCAAGAAATTCATAAAATTGTTAGTAACGTCAGTATCATGTTGATAGTATGATGTACGTATCATTGACATCTAGTCATGTGGGATACACCAGGAGCTGACCTACTAGTCGAGCTCGTACTACTAAAACTAGTACCATGGTTAGCATAAACTTTGGTCACACTATATAGTTATTATGAAATTACATTTTATATAAACTGTCATCTGGACAGGTACTATCGTAGTGTCTGAGCGTAATCCAATTTGTGTGTTATCATCGTTCAGTTGTCTGTATGACCGTAACGCTGTGGGTGGTATTTACTTGGTGGGGACTAATGCGAGTACTGAAGTAATCTTGTCGTGATTGGTCGTTGCACTCGTAATGATCTGTTTTATTCGTCTATCCGTAGTTTTAATTCGTATGGGTACAGTTCACTACGATATACGACAGTTAATTTGGTTGTGATGTGATATAATGATGACACTCGGTTCTGTGTTTGAATTTAGGAATAATATCGAATGATAATGCTCGTTGATAATGGATTGTCCGTGAATATAACACTCGAGTTCGTTGAATGAAATTTAATAAGTGTCCGAAGACCACACTTGACGTAGATGAAATTTTAATAAGTGTCCGAAGACCACACTTGACGCAGATGAATTTTAATAAGTGTCCGAAGACTACACTTGACGCAAATTAATAAAACCGAACCGAAACTTTACCTCTTCACTTCCCTATCCCGAACCTTGATATGCAATCACGGTCACTACCCGAAGCATGTAGTGCCTATCTAAATGTACCTAAACTCGGAACTCTATCACTCGCGTGGCAGGCAACAGAGCCTCCATGTACAGACTTACGCCCTATGGGCCAACACTCCCGACACGTCCAGCCAAGGACCCCGTCGAAACACCAACTAACTTGACCAAGCCTCCGTTCCTCTCGAAAACACACTCATGGTCCCTCATAACACTGTGAAGCCTCTCAGCTTCCTAGAATTCGGTGATTATATGCTAGCTGCAACTCAACTTGAGACCAGCCTGTCTATCTTGAAAACCCTTGGACTTAAGTCCTTTGTGCGATCACAAGTTAACCCGACTCCATTATATGTTGAAATCCAGCTTCAACTTGCGACGTATTCCAATACCACGAACTAAGATTAAATCAGCTAGTTGAGTCTTCTGACCGATCAACCGTGAAATTGTCGCCGACTTACTGGCGCTGAGCTAGCTAAGCCCCAAGACAGCCCTTACAGTTCTCCAGACATTCGTCGGGAGCAAACCTCAACTCTTTGTATATTTTTCTGCAGAAAAAATTTAAACTTCTCTGAAATGCGTAATTCGCAGGTGTCCGAACCAGTTCGTTTCTGATGCTTTCAAAGACCCTGAACTCATTTCTTCCCCAACAATATAATTATAAATTGTATCGTTGAATTATATTGAATTTACCTTATGTTATGAAAATTTACAAAAATCATAAAATCACTTGAATTTTATTGCTAATAGATAAATTAAGGTTTTGATAGGCAAATGGGTTAGATCAAACCTATCTAACAAAATTTTGACATGCAAATAGCTTGTGCGTTGATATGCAAAAAGTATATTATTTTTGGGTTGATAGGCTAAGTGCATCGAAAAGTTGATATGAAAATAGTATTAAATTCAAAGGTTTGAAGTAGCTACACCTTTTGACCTTGAAAATTTACCCCCTTGGGTAAAAATTCTTTTAGAATAATTTAATTTTCCCACACGACAGCGAATTTAAAAATTTTTGATTTAAAAAATTAAAAAATTCAAGGTGAAAAATTTTTTTTAAAAAAATCTTTTCTACGTTCACTATTCCCTTTTTATAAGCTCCAGCATTGTTACCCCCTTCACCCTTTAAAAAATTAAAAAATTAAAATTAAAATAAAAATAATTAAAAATTAAAACCCAAAAAACTCAAAAAATTTTTAATTTTAAAAGTTTTCTGGGTGAAGGGGGACATACATATGGTTAAAAACCTTTCAGGGGCAAAATAGTTCAGGGGTTAAATTTCAAAGTTTTGTTTGTATTCTAGCATAATAAGGATTCTAAAAAAACAAAAAAAAAAAAGTTTGTTTTTTTTGCAAGGGGTACCCCCAAAAAATGGTGGGGGAAACATATTCCCAAACCCCCTACGGACCCGGGGTAAATTTTTTTAAAAAAATTTAAATTTTCTTTCTTCTTAAAAAGCAAAAAATTACTTTTTATTGTTTACACATTTTTTTTAAGAAACATCGGGAAAAAAAAGGATAATACCCCTTTGGAACAAAAATAAGGGGTCCCAAAATTACAAAATTAAAAATTTTAAGGCCTTTAGACTTTTGAGGACCCCTCCATTCACTCCTTTTTTTGGTTCCATGACAACGGTTGGAGCGCCCAAATAAAAAACAAAACAAAAATTGATATATATTTCTTAGGCTAGTTGTTACAAAAATAAAAATCTGTTGATTCAACCCAAATCTTAACGAAAGGTTCACCATTTGTTTTACAGTTGCCGTGTTCTATAGCAAACAGATTAGGCCTATGCATGTGGTGTTCTGCATTAGTTAAACTTTTTCACTCAGGGCCCAAATCAATCGTTTTTTTCGAACATACATAACCCCCGTCACCAAAAATTTGTACGCCAAAAGCCCCACTTGGGGGGCTGAAAAGGGCCTAAAAAAACGGCAAACCTCATTCGTAGTTCAGTAGTTTAGGGAAACTACACAAAACGATTTTGTTTTTTTTTTTTTTTTTTTTGAAGATGAATGTTGAAAAAAGGATTGGGTGTTACATTTTCAAAAAAGTTTTTATTTTTTTTAAAAAGCTCAAAGTGAAGGTAAATTTTTAAAAAATAATTCAAAGTTCGCAATTTTTTTTAAGACCGTTTAATGCAAATTCGAAAATAAACATCACACAGCAAAATCTAGAAATTTGCATGAAAAGAGTGAAAAAAAATATCCGAATGATAATTGGGACCGAGTTCCAGAACTGCGGGGACACTGCATCCCCCGTTTATTATAGTACTCCTGGCAACCTTTTTCGACTATGGCGGGAATCAAAACCCGGGACCTTCGCATTGGGAGCAGATACGCTAACAAAAAGCAAGGGCCCACACTTAAATGTATTACAAAAAATACATTAAACAAGAGAAACGAACGATCAATTAAAAATGTAAAGTAAAAAGGGGAAACAATCGAACACATCATATCCGGGGGACCAGTCATTATTTTAAAAGATTACCCTTTCATTAACCCAATAGTAACTTTTTCCCAAAAAATAGCAAAACAATACAACCTTATACACACACACACACACCTTACTTTCAAAAACAAACCGGGGAAAGTACTAGATAGCAAAAATTCAAAAAATTTTTTTACGACCCCACAGTTATAAAGACCAAATTTTAAAATCACCCAAAAAACCGGATTAATTATAATTTACAAAAAAACAAGAAATACCCTTATTGACGTTGCTGCCCAATGTCTTAACGTCGAACTACATGAAAAAAAAAAATTGAAATATAGTGAAATTGTAATTTAGATCAAGAAATGTGGAAACAGAAAAAAGGTGTAAATCCCCTTCGTTCATCGGGCCAACGGTCATACCCAAAACTACTGAAAAATTAACAAAAATCTTAACCAATTATCATCGGACTCAAAAGGCAGTAATACTCAACCGTGTAAAATAGTTCGTAAAGTTTAAACTAAGAATGATTTTTTGAGATTCCGAACAGCTTTCCCCCTGAATGGTTTTTTGTTGGGGTTTCCATATCCCAAGAGCAAATGCTAGGATAGCGACGAGAAATCGGCCACGACCGTACACAGCAGAAAGGAAACATTAAAGGGGTATTCAACCGCTAAACTCAAAAAAATATGTTTCATTCAAGCTGGTTAGTTATGAATTTAGAAATTAACAGAAAAATTTTTGGGTCCACCATTGACCACCAAAAAATGGTCAAACTTATTTTTCGAGCTAGGTCCCATCGGCAAAAATCTCTCATAAGAAATAACATGGGGACGATCATTATGCCCCGTGACCTTGGAGGATTTTGATCCAAAAAAATATTGGCCATTATTGACGTACTCTACAGTCTTTTCTGTAAATCCTCTATATTTTGTTTTGTAATTTGGGCAAGTGGTTCAGTCAAAATATGCAGATTACCAAGAAGGGGTGTGATTTTGGAATGCATTTTTTCGCGAATTTGAGAGTATATTTGTGCCCAGTATCAAGACACGATGTTACAAAGGGCCATTTTAGATTGGTATGATGATAAGGTATCTATGTGGAACAAAAAGGATGCAGGTCCGATTTAAGAAATTTCCCAAAACGCCAATTTTCGCTATTTTCGGGATTAAAAAATTGATATGAAATCACAGTTACAAGATATAATTTTTTAAACGGTCATTTTAGTGTAGTATTTTGCTATTGATTATGTGGTAAAAATTAATATATTATATATGACTTATTTTTTCGTAAGAGTTAAGACAAAGTAATAATGTATGTATAATGGTAACTACTGGAAGTAACTTCGTAAGGTCCGATTCAACAAGTGTTAGCTCCGGTTTTGAGACTGAGTGTGTATGAAATACATAAAATATAATAATAAGAATTATAATATAATAATAATTAATAAGAATAATAATAATAATTAATCATAATAATTAGTAAAAATAATATAACATTATAATGTGTAATAAAATATAATAGATAATATAATAATAATAATACTAATAATATGTATATGTGTGCATTCTAATAAAATAGAAATAATACTAAATAATAATATACTAATTAGTGGGACTTGCGAGTGCTATAATAATAATAATAATAATAATTAATAATAAGAACACTTAACGAAGTTCTTCACGAATATTTGGATACACTTAACAAAAAGTAGTGCCTAGCTAAAGAATTAAAAAAGTGATTAAAAATGTAGTATTAGTGAAAAGCAACAAAACCGCGACTGTTTAAACGAAAAGGAAAAACAGATTTTACAACAACTATTAGTACCGAAGAAATAATAGGGAATGGAAACACCAACTAAGCAGAGATAGGAAGAGTTTTTGGACAGGAATATGGGGTACCCGGTAGCACACAACCGGATGCACAATGAATTCAAGATTAAATAGCTGGATGAGCGATATTAATGAGATGAATTCGAAGGTATAACTATTGAATGATTGAAGCGCGACAATCAGTGCACCTAGCTGGAAAGCACCAGGTAATTATAATATTCAAACTGTTTGGTATAAGAAATTCAATACTACTCACGATCAAATTAGAACATGTCTCAAGAGTTTATAATGAGAGGTAAAAGAAATACACGTAATTCTTTACTGAAGGAGTACCTTTCTCAACAAAGACATGACACGAAGAAACCAAGTAAATTCGGCCAATTGACATGTCTACTCAACTATATATAAAAATATTGACTTCATGCATACAAATAAAGTATATATCAATTGCGTAAGAACACAATATCATGGCCGAGGAACAAAAAGGATGCTGGTAGAGAACTCACAGGGGATGTAAAGAACAACTTATTATTGACTCTACTGTAATGATCGAGGCACCAATTAGAAAAGGAATATTCACGGAATACTACATTGACTACAAGAAAGCTTGTGTCTCGACACACCACAAATCGCATGCTTACTTCCGATTTTACATATATAAAATCAATCCCAGTAATTGTTAAACTTTTTGAAGACAGTAATGGAGACATGGAGAACACACTAAAACTAGAATATGAAAAACCAGCAGATTACTACGTCGATCCAATACAAATTAAACTTGGCATGTTCCAAGGTGTGCGTGCTTTAAGTGCATTATGTTTGCTGTCCTTAAACGGCAGCTGTCCACATATGCTTAACGAATCGAAATACGGATTAAAATTAAAGGTGTCGTGTGATGTGTATGTCACAACAATTTCCCACCTATTCTACATGGATGACCAAAAGTTTGTATGCATCAAATTTTGCTCAACTAACAGTCTAGTCCAATACAAACATTAGAATTTAGTCAAGGATATCTGCATGGATTTGGAGTAGACAAATGTAAGAGACGCTACATATCGAAATAGGGACGGTTACACAGAGCAGAAGTAGTTCCTCGCTAGGAACTATGATGAATATAGGATTGAATTTGGACGATAAACGACTGTATACAAATATTTGGGATTCTCACAAGCTGCCAGAATTGAACATAAAGTTATGAACGCAATTGATAGAAAAAAAAAAAGATACAATACAAGAAACGACTAAAGTCTATCCTCCAGACGCAACTAAACGGTGAACAAGATCACAGCAATAAATACGATATGTCGTGTGATCTAGTACTGACATATATCATGTCGGAATCATTAAATGGACGCAGACAGACATCCTCACGCGTTGGAAATAGTTACTCGTACTACCACTTACCAACACAGAATACATTCATCCTAAATGCAGCAATAGAGGCAGATTTGACACTTCCATGAGAAAAAGGAGGACGGGGCCTAATGATCTGAACAACTTAATTATAAACAAATAGACATTTTGTAAAAAATACTTTTTTACAAAGAGCACCAATCCACACTGCATAGGGGCTGTGGTGCTGAGCGTGACAAATCATTAACTCCACTCAATCTAGCAAACCGAGAATGTCAATCTTACAGGATAACCATAACTGACGCTTCAAAAGGTGATTACGTCCTCTCAGAAAAGACCCTAGCACAATTGAGACATTATGATGGAACTGACACAAAGGTCACGTAGATATTGAAAGCATCAATAGGTGGTTAAACAAGCGGAAGACTATTTGTTAGAAACATGAATGTTTTATGTAATTGGCTATTCAAGACAGAGTGATTGCGACGACATATTATAAAAAATAACATAATACAATATGCGTAACAGTAACAGTCGATGTAGAAAATGTAGTGGCAAAGGGAAACAATCGAAAAACACATCATATCCGGGTGCAAGTCACTATGTCAAACCAGATACCCTCTAGCAGACATCACCAAGTAGCTAACATTATTCATCAAATGCCTAGCAATCAAGTACAACATCATTGACACACCCGACCTTACTACAAACACAATCGCAGAGATAATACTAGATATTACCGATTACAATTATATTACGCGCACAGTTATAAATAACAGACCAACGATACATCACAACAGACCGATTTAATAATAATTAGACAAGAAGAAACAAGAAACTACCCTTATCGACGTTGCTATCCCAATGTGCCATAACGTCGAGACCACGTGGAAGAAACCAATGACAAGTAATACGTGAACTGCTAATTGCAAGAATCACGCAGATGTGGTACAAAACAGAAAAAGGGTAATTACAATCCCATTCATTATATCAGCAGCCAACGGCATCATACCGAAATAAAAAGGGAAGCCTACAATGAAAGCATTAAACAACTATAACAAATATCCTCCACCCAAGTGTATACATCAAGCGACTCAAAAGGAGTAATACTCAACACGTGTAGAATAGTTCGTACGATTTCTAAAACTAAGATGACCTATCGAGTTTTCGAGAGCAAAGCTTCTCTCCTGACATGGTTTTCGGGTTTCACCATAGTCCGAGAGAAGCAAATGCTAGGATGGCGACGAGAAATCGGCCACGACCGTACACAGACAGAAAGAAAACATCATCTACAAACAATATTTACAATTTATAAATGATTTTTTAGTTAGATTTTTAAATACAAAAGTAATAATGTATGTAATAGGTACACATGGAAGTACTTGACGTAAGTCCGTACAACATGTTATCTCCGTTTTACCGAGTTTGTATAAATCCTCCAAATATATAAATAATATAATAATAATAATATAATAATAAATAATTATTAATAATAATAATAATAATATATAATAATAATAATAATGTGTGTAATAATAATAAGAAAAATAATAATAATATAATTTTATCAGAATACACACAAGGACTAAACTATCATTTGCAGACTTTCCATGCCTGCAATTTACTGTGCAGCTGTAGCAGTGGTTAGAATATCTTTGGGCTTAAAGGTAAAATTCTGCTTACCTTCTCAAACAGACAAAACAATGAGAAAAATCCGATGGGAACTAGCGACTAATTGGGAGAATCGATGGTTTAGGAAAGATATCGGTAATTGGAACATTGCCGAATGGGTATCGAATCTAAAAATGGGGGTACTCTACTGCCAACTATTATTTGAATAAGAATCGAGTTCAACAAAGCATGAAATACTGAACAATTCATTCAACGAATATTTGGATACACTTAAACAACACACATAAAGTGCTCTTGGGTAAGTACACTTGAAAGGATAATAGTGAATGTAGCATTAACAAAGAACAACACCCGAATGTTTTCAAAGAAAAGGACAAACAGTTTTACCAAAAACTATCTAGTACCGAAGAAAATACACAGGAAATGAACACCACTAAGACGGAGGTAGAAAGAAGTTTTGGCAGATATGGGGTAACCCGGTAGCACACAACCATGATGCCCAATGGATTCAAGCGAAAGAGCTTTAGGATGAGCGATGTTCATGAGTATGAATTCGAAGGTGTAATTGTTGATGAATTGAAGTCGACAATCAAGTGCTACAGCTACCATAGCTGGAAAGTCAGATAAATGATAATTTATTCAAAAATTTTTGGTACAATAAATTCAAATACTACTCACAATCAAATTAGAAAATGTCTCAACGAGTTTATAAATGGAGTTAAAGATACCCGAATCTTTACTGTAAGGAAGTAACCTTTCTTAAACGAAGGATAATGACACGAAGAACCCAGTAAATATCGGCCAATTACATGTCTACCAACTATATATAATATATTGACTTCATGCATAACAATAAAGTATATAGCATTGCGAAGAAGACAAGAATATCATGGCGAGGAACTAAAATGATGCTGCCAACAGAACAAGCAGGATGTAAGAACAACTCCATTATTCGTGACTCTACTGTAATGAACCAGGCACACAATAAAAAAAGAATTTTCACGGTAAACTAACATTGACTACAAGCAGCTTTTGACTACAACGACCACAAACATGGCTTATTCATATTTACAATATTTAGAAATCACTCCAGTAATTGCGTAAACTTTTTGCAAGACAGTAATGAGACATGGAGAACAACACTTAAACTAAATATGACAATACCAGCAGATTAACTACAGATCCAATCCAAATTAAACGTGGTATTTTCCAGGTGAACTGCATTAAGGGCATTAGGGTTTGGGTCTCCTTATTAAACCCACTGTCAGCATTGATGCTTAAATGACTCTACATACGGCTTTAAATTATTAAGGACAATATATAGTACGTCACACAATTTCTCATCCTATTCTTCATGGATGACCTAAAGTTATACTGCATCAAATTTTGTTCAACTAAACAGTTTCTAATCATACTACGCTATTGAATTTAGTCAAGATATCTGCATTGTAATATGGAGTAGACAAGTGTCATAGACGGCTACATATCAAAGGTTACGCCGTGCAGAAGAGTTCCCGCTTATATGATGAAATATGAATTGGAGTATGGATGATAACGAAGTATATACAAATATTTAGATTCTCACAAGCTGCAGAATTGACAACATAAGTACTGCAAAGCAAAATTTGATAGAATACCATTCAAGAAGCACTAAAATCTATCCTCAGACGCAACTAAACGGTAAAAGCAGATACACAGCGAATAAAACATATCCTATAAATCCAGTACTGGCCATATTCATTCGGAATCATTAATGGACGCAGACAGACATCCACGCGTGTGGAAAATATTAACTTCGTACTACCAATTACCAACCAGCTAATGCATCAGCCTAAATCACAATAGAGAGATTGTACATATTTCCAAGAGAACAAGATGGACGAAGGCCTAATTATAGATCTGAAAGACTTATATATAAAAAACAACTAGACAATTTTAAGAAAATCGTTTTTTTACAAAGAGCAACCAATCAATTACCGCATGGGCTGTGGTGCTTATCTGACAATATCATCTAACTCCACTCATCTAGCAAAACGAAAATATCAACGTGTACAAGGGAAACTCATAACTGACGCTTCAAAAAGAGTTCGTCTCTCAGAAAAGACCCTACAACAAGAGAACCTTATGAAGAACTACAACAAAAGTCACGTGTGATATTCAAGCATCAAGAGGTGGTTAATACAACGGGTACTTTTGGAGAAACAGAAAGGTTTATATGCTGCTATTCAAGACAGAGTTATTTTGCAAACGAAAAATTATAAAAAATAACATTATACAGAATCCGACAGTAAACGCATCAATGTGTATAAAATGTAGTGTAGGGGTGAAACGATCGAACACATCTATCCGGGTGGCCTGGTCACTATTCAAACGGATAACCTCTACAGACATTACCAAATTGGCTAACATTATCTCAATTCACCAAAACTAGCAATCAATACAACTCATTGATACTCACAACTTACTACAAATACAAACCGGAGAAAGTATAGATAGGCAAAGATTTCAATTATATTACGACGCACAGTTATAACAACCAACTATACATCACAACAGACCGGACTAATAATTAGATTGACAAGAAGAAACAAGAAAGCTACCCTTACTTGACGTTGCTGTCCCATGTGCCATAAACGTCCGAGAACTACAGGGAAGAAAAAATTGACAACGTATAGTGAACTTGCAATTGAAATCAAGAAGATGTGGAAACTGAAATAAGGTAAATACCTCCCATTCGTCATATCGGCAACGGCATCATATACCGAAGAAGCTACAAAGTGAAGCGCATTAAAACAACTATCTTCCACCCACTGTTTACATCGAGCTCAACAGGCAGCTAATACCAACCGTGTGTAGAATTTTCGGAAATTTCTAAACTAAGAATGATACTTCGAGATTCACGAGACTAGCGTCTCTCCTGACATGGTTTTTCGTGGTTTCCCATAGCCCGAAGAGCAAATGCTAGGATATGGCGCGACGAGAAACACGGCCACGACCGTACACAGCAGTATAGAAAACATCATCTACAAACTATATTATAAATGACTTTATTTTAAGTTAGAGTTTAAGAACAAAGTAATAATGTAGGTATTAAATATAGATACACATGGAGTACTTGACCGTACGTCTCTAAGCCAACATGTTAGCTCCGTTTTTGACCGATGTTGTGTATGAAATACATCAATAAAATAATAATAGATAATAATTATAATAATAATAATAATAAGAATTATAATAATAATAAATAATAATTATTATTATTTTTCTTTTTTAAAATATAATATTACAGCAATTTTGTATTATAATACTTTGACATCGTTGTCCCTAAGCCTACATACGTGGCTTTGTCCTGTGGATTATGATTAGTTATATTATTATACATGGACCTACAGACCTTAGTTGAATATTACATGATATTATTATTTTTACATGATCCTCCAATATATATATATATGTAAATATAATAATAATAATATAATAATAATAATTAATTAATAATAATAATAATAATAATAGTAATTTTTTTTTTTTTTTGGGGAACGTCTTAATTATTACAAAACGAATATCATTGATACATCTCAAAGTATTACCCACAAAGGGGCCCACTATGTGGTGGCTCATCTGTGGAATAAATAAAATCACTAATCTAAACAAAAACAACCATAGAGGAAGGAAACATGAAAAAAAAAACATAAACAAATCATAAACATTAAATTACACAAATTGAAGTAGATTAAAGCTATAACTAACATTAATAAAACCACAACACACGTCAAGGCTTTTAAGTTATTTAAAACACAACATAAATAAAAGCTAATGATGGCGTAGCGAAACAAGCAAAAGCTAGAAAGCAGATTTACGGACAAGAGCACGTCAATTTTGACAACAAATGTATTTTTATTTCTTGCTTGACTCGGAAATTTTGTAAAATGTAATACTGATCCGCGCAGTCATTGGAAGACTCGGGTACTAATACACCTCAATGCGCCTCTGACCGTATTATATTACTTCTAGAACTGCAATTTTTTGTTTAACCTGACTACGTGTCCATTTGTTTCTCTGCACAAGAATTCTATAATCATTTTTTGAAAGTAATCAATTTTTATTAAAGTTGGTAAGTAAAAAAGCAGTCAACAGGAAGACATATTGCAAAAGAGGTATTTCTCCCGAGTGCGACAGCGGGTTTGACAATTACGTGGTCCCTTATTTGTGGCGTTAATAGCTTATTTTGTAGTACTTCGAATTTTATTTAAGTAGGCAGTCGTGGAATACCCCACGCAAGTAGACCATAAGATATATAGATTCTGCAAGAGCGATATAAACATTTCGCACACTGAAAACGGTAACGTATTTTAAGAAAAAACACTGTCGGAGGCAGGCTCGTAGGCGCTTACAGATCGAGTCACTATGAGTACCACACGCTGAAATGTTTATCAATCCACTAATCCGCAAATAAATATGCGAGTCAACATCCTCGAGAAACATCACTGCATGCACGACGTAAGTGTCATCTCCTTGATTAATGCAAACCTCATTGAATGAGTGATAACCCTGACCTCACGGAGAACATCTCTGTTTTGAGGTGCACCAAAATTGAATTATTTTTGTTTATTTACATTTAATAGGTAACGTCTCTATCATGAATCTCCTTAAGAAGGTTTATAAATCTATCTGTAAATGCCAACCGTGGCAATTTTTCAAATTTTTATGATCCTGAAACAATCATAAATGTCATCGGCAAAATAAATAGCTATTAGGGCAGATTTAAACCTTTAACCAAATCATTTACCGTAACTCAGATAGAATTGGACCCAAAATAGACCTGAGGAACTCCTGAAATACTATCACTTCGTGGCTTAAAAATCACCAACCTTAACTCTTATTCTCCTATTTGTTAAGTAATTTTTAAACCAATTTAAAAATTGGGCCCGTAATACCATTCGCTCAAGACATATTAAAAGTTTAGGGCGGGGGGGGGGGGGGGAAAATTTCATGTATCAACTGCCTTGCTTAAGTCCACTCTCAACATGGCCGCAATGTGCATATTGTCTTTGAATTTGTTTACCATAAGTTCGTCAAATTTCACAAAGAAAGATCGGTTGTGCTCTACTCTTTTGTGAAATCCATAACTGACTGTATTAGTAATAATTTTAATTTATCACTACCATAGTTTTGCATAGTGCGTCAGCTACTACGCGTGTCCATTATTTTTTCAATAACATATAATATTGGCAACATTGGCCTGTAATTAACTAAAGTCCATATGGCTGCCTTTGTTATAAACCGGTCTTACAATAGAACTTTCAATAAATCAGGTATTTTCTCCCCTTTTCTAAAAGAAAGTTATTATTTTTGGCAATTACGGGACTAATATCCTCAGCCGTGGATTTGAGAAGTCGTCACTCTAATCCCATCAATTCCCAGGTTGTTTGGTTACATTTAATTTTACGAATACTTATTTCAGCAACAGTTGCTACAACTTACTTTCCCTAGGTACATAGATTGACTCTGAGGTTAAGGAGGCACAAGCTTAGAAGTTACGATAGAGCAATTATGTTTGAATCTATTAATCTCATCAACAAAGGTATTCAACAAATCTATTAGCAACTTCTTCCTGCCTACATTTACATTACGTAAGTATTTGTTAATTCACCATGTCACTGAGTTACGCTTTGATTTCCCTATTACATTCATTAATTATCTTCATTGTTTGTTTTAGCATCACCTTTATGTTTCTTCAAAGGTATTTTTATATAATCACGTTTCACTGTTATAATTTCCTTCACTACCTCATTGCGGTAATGTTTACTATTCGGTTCATAATCTGCCTCAAAGGGTTATGTTACTGCTACATCATTCCTCCACTTACGGAACAACCTGTCTCTATGATCGAACCAAGCTAAACAGGTTCTCAGTCATCCACTCCTTGTTTACTCGTCCCTTGCGACGTTGCAACAAAATAGAGTTCTCATGTATGTTATGTATAGTAGCCCGTACAGAGTCGTAGAAGCTTATTGAAAATCATTAATTTCATTAAATCTGCCAATTTACGCGTTTTCAAAGCAAGTAAACACTTTCCTCTCATTAAGAAACTTGAGGTTTGTTTAAAAATTAATGAGATTGTGGTTTTTGAAGACAAAGATGACACGACCATGTAATGATCGCTTCACTTACACCTTAAAAATTGCCGACTTAGCATAATCAAATTCCCACGCGCAAAAAATATGATCAATACCGTTTTTATAAATAAATAAATCAATAAAATAATAATAATAAATAAAATAAAATATAATAATAATAATACAATAAATAATAATAATAAAAATAATAATAATAATAATTAATAATCATATTTTTTTTTGTTTTTTTTTTTTATTAATAATAAAGCATCTCATTACACATCAAAACATCTTATAGTGGATTCGATAATCCCACAAAGCTCATCAGAAGCTGTCTGTGAGCTATTTATAATATACAAAATTACGGACAATGCAAGGAGCATAAAAATCAATATCAAATTATGTCAGACACAGGACATTATTACTAAAATACTAAATAATATCAATACAATCGATACAATATGTCAATAATCGTAAAACATTACATGAGCAGTTGCCAAATTATTATTCAATTATGAAGACATTCAGCCAGCACATTTAAAAGAGTAGATATAACAACAAATACATAGTATATAGATCAAATTTAATACAAATTATAACGTCATCCAAATTAAACGTCATTAAACAAGAGAAATCTTTTACTTTTGACTTAACTTTACTAATTGTATCTAAATCTTTTAGTTCTTTAGCAATAAATTGAAACTCTGCGGTACACTAGTTTTTAAACGACCTTTCACCAATTGTTACACAAAGTGGAAACTCGAAAGTTATTAGCTGTCTGCGTTCTTGTGGAGATGTTATGGTCGATTTCGATTTTATACTCATGACTAATAAATAATAAAACTTCAGATAACCTATACGTAAACAAACTTATTTACAGGGAGCAAACCAGTTATTTCCGTGAAAAGTCATTTGAGGAACACAGCTCAGTTAGTGATTTGGAAGGTAGTTTTTAAAATCTTTATCGCAAGTTGAAAAATTGATTTATGTACACATTTGAGGCATTTCCCCAGGCCAACACCAGCATAAGAGATGATTGACTCAACCTAAAGAAATATAAACCGTTCGCAGTAAGTTGTAAGGGAGATGTACTTTCAAAGTGCGTATAATGTGCTGCACCTGGCGGAATCCCGATAATAACTTAATGATATGCTTTTTCCCACCCCCGAAAAGCAATTTGTCAATTTCAATACCAAGGTACACCTGACATACACTGACTCAATATTTGTTTACAAGTGCAGTTAATTCCACAATTACTTAAGTAGCGTTATTGTGCAAACAATCAAAGTGAATGTGATTACGACTTCAACTTAAGAGTTATGGTCAACATTTAATGGACTGGATAGTGTACTATCTTGTTTTTAATGCATTTACAATCAACCACCGTCGTGCGGCCATCTCAACAAATTAACGTAGTCTTCTTGTAAAGAAATTACCGCAGTCTGCCATTATCTTAGTACTGCAACGATGAAGAATCATCGGCAAAGAAATACGATAAAATTTTTTAAAATATCGCGTAATCCCATTTACATAACTCAAGTACAATAATCGGCCCTAAAATGATCCTTGTGAACCCCTGATTGTATTAATTTAGTCACGCTTGTAACGTTACGACTTCACAACTCGAACTTCCTATTTTTCAAAATAGCTCTTGAAACCATTGTAAGTAAGGGGGCCTCTTACCCCAACATTTCCAGCTAACAATAATTTCTTGTGATTTAGAGTATCAAACGATTTAGTAAAATCTACAAACATGCACACAACATGAAAATTATCATTCAACTTTGTCTTTACAGATTCGAGAATTTTAATAGAAGATCAGAAGTGCTTTTTTTTCTGGAAGCCAAATTGGTTTTTACTAATTAATATCAAATTTTGGACAGGTAATCGCTCAAAACATCAGCACATACCGTTCCATATTTTATAACAACCGATAATAATGCGATTGGACGCCAATAATTCGAATATTCGTAGGACTTCCTTTTTTGTAACGGCCTTACTACGATCTTTGTTTCAACAATTCTGGGACAACCCCTTCTGTAATCGATAAATTTATTAATAAAGCAATTACTGGCAACGACTGGCATTTGATATCTGTAGGATCTTTAACTCTTATTTCGTCAAAACCAGCCTGTTTTCAGAGTTCATTTCCGTAATGATTTCTTTAATGTTCCGCATGAAACCGGGCGGAAAGGTAAATTGATTGCTTCGGATCGATAGTTTAAACTTTTTCTCTTTGATCTGTTTCTACGCACGTCACATCACAGTTATGAATTAATTTTCCACCTCCTCCACAAATACGTTTGAAAGGAATTTGATACATATTCAGAACTCTCATTTTTACCTAAAAATTGTTAATGACCTGATCTCCGACGCTTCTTTTCTTTCAATTATTGTATAAATCGTTTGCAGTTTCTTTTAATTGCCCCTGCTCTTGCAAAAAGCTCCGCTAATAGTTTGTTTTTGCTATTTTTATCGTTTGTTAAATTATTTCGAATGTTATTGTACTCTGCCCGGATACAACGCTTTGACGAGATTTAGATTTTTAAATTTTTTCCATTGATGAAAACATCGGTCTCTATTTGCCATCATCATTTCTAGCAACTTCGAACGTCATCCATGATTTTTCCCCCTTTTTGCTTTATTATTTCTTTACCCGATAAACGGCCCGTTCATAAGCCCTCTTAAAAAATAAATATAGCGAGTGTGTACAAAATTCACAGCTATTTGCGGAAAGCAACAAGTCCCCACTGTATGGTTTTTTTAGGATACGCAAAAGTTTTTTTCAATCTACTTTGGTGACGTAAGCTCTCACACGTCGTCACCGTTTTCCATTTCCGGTAACTTCAAATAACGGCCATAATAATGTATGATCAGACCAACTTTGAGGTCATATAGCTGACTTAATCTGAGTATATACAGCACGTATGTAAAAATGTGGTCTATGACACGACCTCGTTAGTTTCGTCACCAACCATCTCTTCACGTAGTGCTCCGTGGATATACTACTAAAACCATTTGCAAGCTAACAGTTTCGTAATGACTCACAACCGGATCACAATCATTCATAATGTCAATGTTTACATTCACCCACAATGAAAACAAGCCGTAGCGGACATTTACTCTCTCCAATATTATCTTATTCTCTGAATGAACTCGTGCTTAGTGTTATTGTTGTGAGGTCATATACAAACAACAGAGGACATGATATGGTTTCCTACTATATGTTCCCTGCTAGGACCTCAAAGTTTCTAAAGACTACGTCGTGTGACCCAAAAATTGTATCGAATCATTTAGTATATGATTAGGCCCCACCTCTTTTTACATTTCTTAATCTATAAAAATGTTATACCCTTCTATACTTCAAATCTACTATCGATATCATTTCTATGACTCACTAAGTTAGCACATGTAAATACCTAGCTGGTATCGAAAGTATCTAGTTCGTCCCAGTGTTTCTTTATCGATAGATGTTTAAATGCAAACAGTGTTAAACCAATTACATTCTCTTACCAAAGGGATCAAAATATTATCAACACTTCAGCACGGGGAAAGGTGGATCCCAACATGGTCATCATTAACCTACACTTGATTTAATTTATCAATGTCTCGTGATTTTTAACCTTGATTACTCTGAGATTTCGTCATTACGAAAAAAAAAATAGAGTACCGCGGACTGAACGAGACAAACTGAAGCCAGGTCAACTTTGCTTTTGAAACAAAGTTTTATAGTAAGGGTGGACAAATGTTCGTTTTAGTGTAAATAGGCCGGTGTCTTCTCCCTCTACCTCCGGAAACAGGTCCTTGTTTTTCACCGACCGCTTGCGACGAACGGCGAAGAGTTCGTCCTCTTCTTTCCTTGAAATAAAATGCACTATTATTTTTGACGGGTATTCCACTCTCTTTCTTGGACTTCACAATCCCCCGGTGAAACTACATCAATGTCACGCCATGTACATTCCGCACCTACAATCTTGGCCTATTTTTGACAACAATGTCCTCTAAATACTCGCTGCCTTCTCCCTCCAAGACGTTTGATATTTCGAGAGTTCCTATTTCTTCCGTACTGGTTCAAGTTCGTGGACCTAGGTCGTAAGCTCACACATTATCACAGTCCTTATTCTACTAAGCGCTGCGCAGGTATCGATTTCTTTCCTAATTTCTAATAAAAATTTCCCTTATAACTTTCAAAGACTCGAGACTTTCTTTTACACTTTTGAGCTCGTCGCGCAGGCGTAAACAACACTAAGCACTTTTTCAATAGATTTTGCGTTTGAAATCGCACTAACTAGAGTGGACCACTATATTATCAGGATCAGTCGGCGTGCCGGGCGCTGCCGGGAACCGGGACGAACGTCCCGTCTGCCTTACACTTCTTGGCAACGCCCCCACTGCGATTTTCAATACTTGCGATTGGGCTTTATGTGTAGATTTTTTTGAGCCGGAACACTCGTAGTGATATTTGTCATCACACCAGGGACAATTCACAACGTCTCGTCGTGAGTAAGCTTTTAGAACACTGACGGCATTTCGACATGATTCACTGCCTGTGACTGCAGAGGGAGCTCGCTCGTAACACAAACCGCTCTCGTCCAGCGAATAATAATAATAATAATAATAAATAATAATTAATAAATAATAAATAAAAATTAATAATAATAATAATAAGAATAATAATAATAATAATAATAATAATAATAATAATAATAATAATAATAATAATAATAATAATAATAATAGAGAACATGATGTTTTGGTTTTTAAGATGTTATGTAGTGTAGGGCCTATGTATATGTATGATGCATGTATGTATGTATGTATGTATTGCCTATGTATGTAATTTTAAAAATGGTCGCGAATTTATTTATTATTTTAATACTCATAATAATCTAATATGAAGTCTAAATAAGGAAAAGGGGGGATAGCAGAATGTAGCTAAAATAGAGTCTTGCCTTGTTTATTCAATTGGATGATTAATATGTAATTAGCCCATTTCACGGATTACATGCCAGTAGGTTAGGTAGTCACCCGGACGGCTAGAAATAGATTTGACTCAATCACCGGTGGCATAACCTGGGGCCCTGGGATACACTCTGGGACGCTGACCACCACCCAACAGTGTGAGGCCTAACCCCTCCCCTCCTCTCCACCCACCCACAACCACTCCCCCCCGTCCCCCCTCAAACCACCTTACCACCACCAACAGGGCTGACGTCATATATTTAATCATATTTTTTGGGAAGTAGCCGACATCTTCGATGCACATTTATAGTTTAATGAACTCATATAATTTAATTTAATTTTTACAAGTGATCCAATTGTAAAAAAAGTTGGGAGTGCTGGGGATTCGAACCCGGGTCCTTCATAACCACAGTCACGCACTCTAACCATTAGACCACGAGCTGCTCATGGTGATGTGGACGAAGATGGACGGACGTTATATTTATGACTTTCTCTTGAGCACTTGCCTTCTTCCCCTCCACCTCAACCTCTTCACCAAGCTACGTTCACGTCAAGAGACATCAGACATGGATGCATGCGTTCAATATAATAATTGCTGTAGGCCTAACGGTTCTCTGTGACAACTATATATTGAGTGGTCAAGAATTATTGAGGTATAGCTCAGATCTCAATATGTAGGCAAATATAAAACCAAATTAATAAGAGTGTAAAAAGAATGATAAGCAAACCAAAATCACACGTACAAAATATAAAACATAGCTGATTACGTACAAATTAAATTACACTCACACACTAGAACACAGCACCGCATCACTCATCTCATTCAAAATAAATACAATAAATAAATAAAAACTCACACGTACATACACTCATACACTTATAAGCAAATACATACCCATATACTCATACATGCAAGCTACAGGCACAACAAAACAACAACAAAACACCAACAACAACACCACCACCTCCACCACCACCAACAACAACACCAATAACAACACCACCACCACCACCACAACAACAAACACCAACAACAACAACAACCCACCACCAACACCAAAACCACAACAACACCAATGCCAAATGCATCGACGAGAAAAACTTATCAGGAATTTTGAGGGTATTAAATGGGAAGAGTTTTACTTGTAGCTACTAACTGTAGCCAATATATGATGCAATTTACCATTATTTTACATCGCTTATGATAAGGCTTCATTACATAGAGAGAATAAAGGACAAAAACAAAGAGTAAACACAAACGTGGGTAACAAAAGAACTCCTCAAATTAATGGAAAGAAAGAGACCATGCGTTCAAAAAATGGAAAAGTGTCCACAGTTAAGTGGGTTTAAGAATGTGTATATAGGAATAATTACAACAAGTTAAGAATACTGTTAACAAAACAAATACTTGAAAGGAAAAAGGCAATATGTTTGTTAATCTAATAGAAGAGATAGAACAGTATGAGGGACACATGGGCAAAACATCAATTAGTCTGTTGGAGAAAAAAGCAAAAATCAGTAGAGGAAATTATAGATAAAAATTACCTCGGTAAACGCGAAACAATACCAAAACATGTAGACGCATTCGCCAAATACTTTGTGGCACGAAATGACAAACAATCCACCGGGTGACATCCAATGTGTTGATTAGCTACGAGAGAAGATGCGTATGATAGACGTCCAATAAATGTACAGTACCTCCGGTAGTTGTAGCTAAAGTTACAAGATATAATAATAGTATGAATAGTGATAAACGGTGGCATTGATGGAATTAGAATGAAATGATTTAACAAATAATTGCAGATCAATAAGTCCGGTAATAGCTTGTTTAGAAACTTGTCTAAAAAGAAGGAATAATCCCACGAGGAGCTGAAAATAAAAAAAAAAATTTTCAATTATAAGACAATCTATAAAAAGGGCGATCATTTGACTATAAAAATTACAGGCCTATTGCAATACTGCCAAGCATTGAAAAAATATTAGAAAGATACGTAGCTGACTGTTAATAAACTATATGACAAAAATTTACTATAATAACAAAAAAAATATGGATTTAAAAAGGCAAAAAGCACAGACGACCTGGTAAGTAAGATCGTTCTCTGACATAATAAACTCCAATACTTGCATAGTTAATTGTCATTATAGTACTGTATGTTCATTAGATTTCAAAAAAGCCTTTGATACCCTTGATCACACTATACTATTAGATGCATTACAAAAAAATAGGCGTACGCGAGTACGGAATTTTAACGTGGTTTGAAAACTATTTGTTGAATAGGAAGCTAAAAGTAAAAGTAGGGGATGTGTATAGTGAAGATAAAATAATGTCGCAGTGCGTACCACAAGGGTCAATTTTGCGGTTCCTCAAACTATAATTTAGTATTGTCAAACGTTATGGTTCAGATATATTGTCAAGTGTTATCTTTTTTTGATGCGGACGACGATGCATTATTAGAAATACATAAGAACGTCCAAATTAGCAGTGAATATTGCAGCAGATTTTCCTTAAATCTCTGAAATACGGAACCATGACATGAGACTCATTATAAACGCGGAAAAAAAATTAGAATGTGCATATCTGCCCACTTAACGCCGATCGGAATGCCAGTATAGAGGTTATGCTCACGATTTTTCATGTTGCACAGAAAAGAAAACGCTGGCAAAGATTTTGTTTATATGTTCTTGCCAGACAAAAATTATTTAGTTTACAGCCATCCCTATTTAGGTCTTGAAATAGATCGAAGATTTTGCTGGGCTATTCAAATAGGGAAACAGCAATAGACTAAGATCTTGTGCTATCAGCTTTCCGCCGTAAAAGATATCTTAATTTAAATACCGTAAAAATGGTAATTTTTTTTTGTTTAATATTGCTCTAAGCTGAGTCAGTTTTATCGTTACGGTATATCGGCTTGGGGTCAATGCGTCTACTCGCCAACTTTAAAAATTTTAATCATCATTACAAAATAAAATTATAAAAAATGATGAATGAGAGAGAAACGTGATGGGAGATTGTCTCGGATTGATTTATATTTGATGTTTTGCAGTTAGGGATAATCTTTGTTTATAAGCTGTGATGAAAGCATTACTTTGAAAAAAATATAAAAATTTCTTATTTTACCAACCAAGCCGTCAACTCGAGCCCAAAGTGCAGGAATTTACCAGTTACACCAGTTAACAATAAATATGGGAAGAGACGCTTAAGCTACTCTGTACCTTATATTTTAATAAGATTCTTCCAGAAATTAAAGAATTAGATTTCATTTGAGATATAAAAATTAAATTAAAGACATATTTCGCTTCAAAACAATAGTATAGTGATGTGAGGAAATTGTGGTTATGTGATTTTTATATTTATGTTTTTAGGATTTATCAATTTTCTTCTATTCTGTTCATTCATAAATTTATTCATAATGTCAAAACTTATTGGATGAGCGTAGCGCGCGTAGCGAGCGAAGCGAAGATTCCAGTTCACTACACTGAGAGAAAAAAAATCCGGAATGTTTTTTTTTTCTTCCTTCTTTCATTTCTTTTTTTTTTCGTAGTTTTGTGGTTTGTCCAGCACGGATTCCGGCTAATCCGATACTCCGAGTGCGATGAAATTTTTAGGAGGCCTTCGAAATCTCTTGAACTTAGAACTGCCACGTTTTTGAGCGCAATCAAAAATATTTAATATTGAAAATTGCAATTGTACGATTTTTTTTCGATTTGTTGAAAATTATTTTACTTTAACACCTACATGCTTAATGCGATTTTCATGATTTTTTCACAGAACCTTAATTTTATGAATTAAGTTATCGTTGTGAAATTTGAGCCGCAATAACAAATATTTTCATGAACTATAAATTTTGTGCGGTTTTTGCGTTTTTAAAACCAATTTATTTTTTTTATTATACACTACATGCTTATTTTATTGTTATAATTTTTAACAGATCCTTAATTGTATGTATTTATATATAAGCGTGTGAAATTGAGCGCCAATCAAAATATTTAAGTTATATAAAAATCGCAATTTTTCGTGTTTTTTCAATTTATAAAAATTATACGATTAATTAACAAAAATTAAAAATTAAAAGTTTATTTTTTTATTTAATTTTATTTAATTTTAAAAAAAATCTTCAACTTAGTACTAAGTTTTTACAGTAAGAACAGAAAATCCACATAACACCTGGCAAGCTCAATGCACCAATCTACGAATCATCCACAACGCGGCGGGAACTAAGCGGTTTTTAGTATAATTATCACATTTTATTGTTTTAGACTCACAGTCCGGTAATTTCAATAAATCAAAATTCAATTTATATAGGTAAGTGTTCAGAAGTGAATAAATCCTTAATCTTTAATAAAATAGTTCCACAGATAAGCTGCATGCGCAGTTTGTGGAAGGTCGAAATGTGTATGAAATATGTAAGGGTATGAAAGAAATGTATTCTACAAAAAAAACAAAAAAAAAAAAAAAAAAAAAATTTATATTTATATTATATTATTATTATTATGTATATTATTATATTTATTATTATTATATTATTATGATTATTATTACTTAGGAAAAACGCTTAAGTCCCGCCGCGTGTTGGAGAGCGTAATTGGTGCATGAGCTGCCCTTGTTATGCGGATTTTAAATAAATAAATAAATAAATAAATGTTATGTAGAGACTGCCCACTCAGTTACTATACTTATTTGGTTGTTCTGTGAAAAAAAAATCATTACAAGATGAAGATTTTTTAAAAATTAATTAATTAAAATAAAACGAACTTGAATTTTTAATTTTTTAAGTATCGTTAAATTTTAACAAGAAAACACCGTAAAATCTGCGATTTTTCATAAGAAATAAGTATTCGATTGCGCTCAAATTTTCACACGAAACATTAATTCATAAAATTTAAGGTTGTGTGAAAAAATTATACAATCGGTTAAAGCAATGTAGGTGTTAAAAGTCAGAGAATGTTTTAAAAAAGAAAACCGTTAAAATTTCGTTTTGCATGAGAAATAATTGTTCGATTGCGCTCAAATTTCACACGCATATAGTAATTAATTAAATTATGGTTCATGTGACAAAATTTAAGGAGGGAAGCAATAAAAATAGCCCTTTTTTTTTAAAAAATAAAAGGGTTTTTTAACGCCGTTTTAAAGTTTTTTATTTTAAAATTAAAAAATTTCTAAAAAATAGGGTATAAAAAAAACCAATTTGGCCCTGTTTTTTTTTAAATTAAAATTTTGCTCTAGCTGAGTCGTTTTATCGTACGGTTATGGGCTTGGGGTAATGCGTCTTACTCGCAATTTAAAAAATTTAATATCATTAAAAAAAAAATTATAAAAATGATGAATGAAAGAGAATCGTTGATGGGAGATGTGTTCGGTTTTGTATTACTATTTGAGTTTTGCCATTTTGGGGAAATTTTTGTTTATAAGCTGTTTTTAAAAGCTTTACTTTGACAAAAATAAAATTTCTTTTTTGACCACAAGCCTTCAACTGACCCAAAAGGCAGGAATTTACCAGTTCCACCATTTAACAAAAAATATGGGAAGAGATTTTAAGCACTCTGTCCCTTTATATTTTAATAAGATTCTTCCCAGAAATTAAAGAATTAGATTCTTTTAGAGAAAAAAAATTAAATTAAAGACAATTTGCTTAAAACAATATTATAGTTGAGTGGGAAATTTTTTGGGGTTTATGTGATTTTTATTTTTTTGTTTTTCCAGGTTTTTTATAAATTTTCTTTTTTGTTATTCATAAATTATTCATAATGTCAAACTTTTTTGGATGGCGTAGCGAGCGTACGAGGAACGAAGTTTCCATTTCATACACTAGAAAAAATCCGGAATGTTTTTTTTTTTTTTTTCCTTTTTTTTCTTTTTTTTTTGCTGTATTTTTGTTGTTTTTCAGCACGTTTCCCCCCAAACCGATACCCCGTTGCGATGAAATTTTATGGAGGCCTTCGAAATCTCTGAACTTAGAACTCCACGTTTTTGAGCGTCTTTCTTGAAAATTTCAATTTTACGATTTTTTTCGTTTTTTTTAACATTTATTTTACTTTTAACACCTACATACTTTATCCGATTTTTTTTTATTTTTCAAGAACCTTAATTTTTTGAAATTTAATTTTTCCGTGTGAAATTTAGCGCAACGAAAAATTTTTTTTTCATGAACATAAAATTTTTTTGGGGTTTTTTCTTTTTTTAAAAAAAATTTTTTACTTATAAAACCTAAGCTTTATTTTATTGTTAACTTTTTTCCAGATCCTTTAATTTTTGTATTTTTAATATCGTGTGAAAAATTTAGCGCCCCAATCAAATATTTTTTTTTTAAAAAAATCGCAATTTTTTTGTTTTTCAATTTTTAAAAATTTATACGATTAATTAAAAAAATTAAAAATTAAAGTTTATTTTTTTTTTTAATTTTATTTAATTTTTAAAAAAATCTTCAAATTAGTCTAAAATTTTTCACAGAAGAACAGAAAATCCACAAACACCTGGGAGCTCAAAGACCAAATTCGCTCATCCCAAAAACCGGGGGGACCTAAGCGTTTTCCCCAGTATAATATCACATTTTATTTTTAGACCACAGTCGGTAATTTTTAAAAATCAAAATTAATTATATTGGGGTTTAAATGTTAGAAGTGAATAAATCCTATCTTTTAAAAAAACATAGTTCCACAGAAAGCTGCATGCGAGTTTTTGGAAGGGCGAAAGTATGAAAAAAGTAAGGTTGAAAGAAAGAACTACAAAAAAAAAAAAAAAAAAAAAAAAAAAATTATTATTATTTTATTATATTATTATTATATTATTATTATTATTATATTTTATTATTTTATTATTTTATTATTACTAGGAAAACCTTAATCCGCCGCTTGTGGATGAGCGTAATTGGGGCATTGAGCTGCCATTTGTTATGCGGATTTTAAATAAATAAATAAAATAAATAAATTTTATTTAGAGTCTGCCCACTCAGTTATATAACTTATTTCTGTTGTTCTGTGAAAAAATCATTACAAAGTTGAAGATTTTTTAAAAATTAATTTAAATTAAATAAAAAATGAACTTTAATTTTTAATTTTTTTAATTAATCGTAATTTTAAAAAAGAAAAAATCGTAAAATTGCGATTTTCATAAGAAATAATTATTCGATTGCGCTCAAATTTCACACGAATACATTAATTCATAAATTTAAGGTTGTGTGAAAAAATTATTACAATCGGTTAAAGCATGTAGGTGTTAAAAGTCAAAGAATTGTTTTAAAAAAGAAAAAACCCGTAAAATTTCGATTTTCATGAGAAATATTTTTCGATTGCGCTCAAATTGCACACGAATATCTGTAATTCATAAAATTATGGTTCTGTGAAAAAATCATTAAAATCGGATAAAGCATGTAGGTGTTATAAGTCAAAGAAATTTTTAAAAAAGCGAAAAAAATCGTAAAATTGCGATTTTCGTGAGAAAAATATTTTTCGATTGCGCTCAAAAACGTGGCAGTTCTAAGTTCAGAGATTTCAAAGGCCTCCATAAAATTTCATCGCAATTGGAGTATCGGTTTAGCCGGAATCGTGCTGACAAACACCCAATAATACAGAAAAAAAAAAAGAAAAAAAAAAAAAAAAACATTCCGGATTTTTTTCTCCGGTGTAGTGAAATGGAATCTTCGCTTCGCTCGCTACGCTCGCTACGCTCATCCAATATTTTATTATTATTATTATTATTATTATGACTCTAATATTATAGATTATCACATCCAGGTCCCACGTTAAAGAAAGTGTCTCAAAAAGTGTATTACGAGATGCTAGTTGAAGTTGAGAACTACTTAGTAGTTTTTATGCCAATTACGAGTATATTGATTGAGAACACGAGCATAAAAAAAAATAGTTATACATATAATACATTATATTATAAGAATCGCATATAGATGTATACTATGAATAGAATTATAATTAATAATTAAATACGATTTTTGGACTTTATATCTTTATAACAAACTTAGTAACAAAATTAAAACATTAACATTTTGAAAAATCACATGGGTATATATAAGAGGATACAAATACCTTAAATGTATCAATAATCAACGTCAATATTATTTTCTGTTCAAAGTAGTGTACACTCTTTGAGCCTTCTTTATAATCGCAGAGATTAATGCGAATGTCTATCATTCACAATTTCACACAATGCACAAATTTAATAGCTTATATAGATAGAAATATTACATGACGCGTTTTAGAGAAGTTTTTTTTTTTTCAGGAAACGTACAATTCGATGACATCTTCATAATGATTATCGAAATATGTATTGAATATCGTTTATTGTGTGCATCCATTGTACAGTGGGAAGGCGCAGGCACATGGGCTCCTAGATTTGTTTTGTGATAGTGGTAAAATGCTTTATGTGGGTTGGCGGTGATGGTTGGTTGGGGGGGGGGGGGGGGGCTACGGTGGTCAGAAAAGGGAGTGGGGAGGTTTCTCGAAGGGTACCTCAGCCGGCAGTCGGCACTTGGCTAGCAGATAGTAGAGTAAATATCAGGGTTTGCTACGTGATTTTTGTGTTTTACTACGACTTCATCAACCAGTGCGTCGAGATGGTAGGCCTACATCATTGGACTCTGGCGGCATCCGTGACCAGACTCAGCTAAGTCTTACAAGTTTAAAACTCAATGATGTTATCTTCAATAATGGTTTGTGATTTATTGTAGATGGACGCTTTATTGGATTTTCTTTGACAATTTGATTAGTGCATGTAAGCATTTTTTGTTGTAGTATTTCATGTCGACTGTTTAATACTATCGTCAATCATGTTTATAGTATGTATTGTTATTGAGTTAAAAACTATAAACATTCGTTTTGTAGGACTTTTTTAAATGTTTTACAGCTAAAATTTAATCATTTGAAAACTTGCCGCGTAATAAAGGAGACTGTGATACCTTCCTGCATTTAAGCTTTAGTTGGTTTGGAAGAGGTGCTAAATGAATACACGTATGTAAAGTTAATTTAAGACTGTTTATTTAATGTAAAATTCCACAATTATGAGAAGCACAGAACCGTAGTTCGTACTCTCTGGGATCCGTAGACCAACTGACTTCACATTTCACCACACCCTCGAAGCCAAGCCAAACTTGACCTCCCCCTCTCTGATGGTCACCAACCTAAGAATATAATAATGACAAAATAAACAAAAAGATAATTAAAAAATGTCAATTCACACAAATCACTAACTATAAACACAAACAAT
>JAMZAV010018950.1:0-12657 GCA_024449915.1 Sweltsa coloradensis
GAAGACGCCTATGCTTCGGACGGGGAAAAGAAGAGGAGACAATCCGGCGCTGATCGGTATGACCTGAGAGAACGAAGTATGCGATCGACCGGCCGGGGCTCGGGAATATGAAGGAGTTCTTCGACGTAGAAGCCGAGCTGTCGGAGTCCGAGTGGGACAGCGCTGACGAGGACGAGAGGGGGCTGGACAAGATGGACTGGGAAGAAGGGGACGACGAGCAACTGGACACTGAGGCAATGAAGGAGCAACTGGGGCAGATCCACATGTGAGTAGGACTTCTAGTGTTGGCAGGACTTGAATTAGTGAAAAAAAAATTAAAATTTAATGTAGGCCTAATAGTGATGACATCGGGTAGATAATATTGGAGTTGACTCCAAAGCCTTAGGAATCGATTAGGGGCTGACTCCTTGATCGGCAATAAAAATTAGGAAAAAGTGGTTAGCCTTGACCAATGCTACACGCCCTCCTCGGAGGAGTTTGTTATAGGAGGGGCGCTGGAGTAAAGAACTAACAACATGTTTTGGCAGTAAGTAACAAGAGATGTCAATGATATTTTTTTCAGTGTCTATCGACGCAATTTTGCCGATATCGTAATTTTAAAAGTAATATCGATTTTACAATATTGAATTTTTTCGACAGCGAAAATGACGATTTTTCATACGTGATCGTAAATGCTAGTCTTATTTTTGGTGCTCCATAAAAACAAAGATATCATATTTATATTATAATTCTCCGACAAAAGAGTTTGATCACTGGTAGACTCATTCCAACAACTAATACCAAAAAGACCTAAGTCCACTCGAAGGAAGGCGTACGGTTACAAGGCTAGGCCCTACGCTGTGTCTTTGCCCTAGGTTAGGTAAACCAATTCTATAAAATGTCCATTTGGATGCCCTAGACATAGCCTAGCCTAGGTAGGGCTAGGCCGAGGCATTTCCTGTATCCTTAGCCTAGTTTTTAGGTTAGCTATAGATAGGGCCGGCCTTTCGGTAACCTTGAGTAGAAATTCTCGTCATAATTTTCTTTGATGTTGGGTAGGGCTTTAGATTTTATATTTAAATATGCGCCTAGACCTGGGAGTAGTGATAGGCCTACCTCGGCCCTAGGTCCTAAGGGCCTAGGTCTACCAAGAGGGCAAAGGCTACCACTGTAGAAACACCGGAGAAGATCATTTTATACACGTGCCAAAAGAACCAAACGACAAACAGGCGAAAAGAATTGTTCAAAGCTGCAACACGAGAATGTTTTGAGGAGGACGCCCCCTCTACAAATTCACTCTACTGTTGTGAAGACCACTTTGATGCAAGTAAATATTATTAATTGGTCTACTAGCTTTTTAATTCACAAGTGAATTTCCTACAAGCTTCTGTTAGGCTCCGGCCAAATATTCTCGCAGCAAAATTTGCCTTGGGATTATAAGCCTAGGGCCTAAACATAAGAGGCGTTTTCTCGCACGGGATAATGTCACAAATTCAAAAAATTTAACTACATATTTGGAATATTTACCCGCAAGAAAATGAGTTATGTATCGGTCCTAGGCTTATAATAATCCCGAGGTAAATTAGAAGCTCATAGGAAACTAACCTGCAAAATAAAAAAGTAGTAGGTAGACCAATTAATATCAATTACTTACATCAAAGTAGTATTCATTCACAACGGTAAAGTGAATTTGCAGCGGTAGGCTCTCGTCTTGTTGCGTTTAACCATTATTTTCACCTGTTTTTTTTTTTTGCACATATATAAATACTTTCTCCGGTGTTCCTAGAGTGGTGTTTAAACACATTGGTACCTTACACCTTTTATAAAGCATCATTTCTTTTAAAATTTATCAAAAGGATCATTGAGAAACGATAGCACGAATGACAGCAGGCACAGTGACGGCACACGGCAGCTGTCTGCTAGGATGTGTTTGACCCACTGCCTACTGGATGGTAGAATATCTACCATTTATATCTAGATAGCGGTGCGCCTTTGGGTCTGCGCTAGGCTGCGTTCAGCAGTCTGACGTCACACTACTTTTCGTGTTGTCTTTTTGCGGGAAGCCAGATTCAAATTTCCACGTTAAATATTGAGAAAAGTATTAACCTTAGACAAAAAAAAACTTTTATGTTATTTTTTTTAGATGTTATCTTTAACATATTCGATTTCTGGAATGAAGGCTAGTTCCCTATTGGAGTATCGGTTTAGCCGGAATCGTGTTAACAAACGCACAAAAATACAGGGGAAAAAAAGAAAAAAAAACATTCCGGATTTTTTTCTCCGGTGTAGTGAAATGGAATCTTTGATAAGCTCATCCAATAATTTAAATGAATTTAATTGAATGAATTTATGAAATAAAATAATAAATAATTTATGAATTTAAATGATTTTATATAATTTAAAATGTTTAGTTAAAATGTAAATGATAAAAGTTTTGCTTGCTCTTCAACATTTTTTTTTCTAAAGTCAACAGAAGTAAAAAAAAGGTACTCGTTTCTGGTCACATGATAAGATATTAATTATGTGTGTCGTGTGTTAATATTCACACAGTCGTAACATTAGAAGTTGCTAAAATATTTAGGACTGTAAGCAACTTCAACATTTTTGGATCTGTTTAAAGATATCATTTATCAATCACTGTAAATGAAGGAATAAATCTTTTGTTTTCAGGCGTCAGGTTCTAGATAAAGATCAACGCGAGGTGCGATTATTGCAGGAGATGTTGTTCGAAGACGGTGACCTACACACAGATGGGGCCGGGCGGGCAAGACAGTTCCGGTGGAAAAACAGCGGTTAGCTACCATTTTAGTTTTACTAATCTCCAAAACTTGGTAATATGATTTGGAACGTGTAAATGCATGGCTTATATTCCAGATGATGGGTTTGCGGCAGATACTGCGCGAAATGATTCAGACGGCGCTCTGGATGAGGGGGAAGAAGAAGAAGAGGAATTGTGGCGTAAGGCTCGCCACGAGAGAGAAACATTCCTGCGAAAGCAAAGGGTAAGTACAGGGAATAGCTTTCTGATACAACTGTGAACATTTTAACTATTCAACAACCAATGGCATCCATAGGACTTAACTTCCTAATTAACCTAATTGAAAATAAATATTTTCTACGAGATCCCTGCAGTCACCGACCAAGTAAGCTGTTGGGTTCCCTCTCCACACCCCCATTTTAACATGAAAATAAATATTGTTTCAGGAGAAAGCCGAAGCCATGGGTCAGCCTTCAGAAGAATTGTTGGGCGAGGACAGCCAGTTATTATTACTCGGCAAGAAAGCGATGAGGAGGATACGAAGTGTCAACTCTCAGGATCAAATTGTTGTTGAAAAAACTAAAATACTCATAACAAAAACCGTCTCGGAGCCTATACTCTCGCCAGACCCTAAAAACCCTTTCAAGATCATGGTAAGATGCTGTTTGCATATTTGCATAATTGATTAATTTTTATAATATTTATTGACATTAATAATACTTAAAGGTACTAATGAGAAACGTTTTAAAACCCAAATTTTGCATTTTTCGCGATTTCACAAAAATGTTCAAAAACGTTACTAAAAAATTAAAGAAAAAAGAACGAAGCCCCTTAAGTAGGGATTAGATTGATTCCAAAAAAGTTAGAATTGATCATTGTGAGTTGTGACCCAAGAATCTATTCAGGATCGATTCCCAAGAATAATTTAATTTTGGTACGCCCAGTTATTTTTGCCGTCTATTTCCGTGGAGCCCATTTTGTCATAGAACAATGTTGCGTTGTCGTCTGTTTACTGTACTGCCTGCCGCACTAGTAATGTTCTATCTGGACCGGCACCTCCACCAAAATTTGTGTGAATTGTGGACTGGCACCTCCACCATCCTCCCACATTTTGCACACTAAAAGGTTCAATTTTACGAGTTAATTTGCGTTTTGAACAGTTTCATACAATTTTGTTCATTATTTTGCACTCCATCTTTAAATGATGTAATTCGTCGACAATATTACATTTTAGGCAATAAAATGAACATTAAAAAAAACTTTATTTTGTTATCACTATTTTTCACTACCTCTAATAATACTGAAGGGAAATTTATGTGGCATACCGATAATTATTAATTACTGACACTTCGGGACCTAAGTCATTTATAATCATTTATCAATATGCTACATTGGGTAGTTAGGAAAGTGAAAAAGAAAGAGTAACTTTTGAAAAGAAAAAAAAGTTGTGATAGAATGCAGATTATATAGGACTTTTCCAGTTGTCATCACATTGAGATATTGAAGAATCTGAGAGGGTCTGCTTGGGTTTTGCAACAAAATGTTTTCACTTATTTCTACCCTCCCAATCGTATCTTCCACAGCTCTCTTCCTGCTATAAATGATCTTCTAGTTTCTTCCCTTATCAAGACTTCTTTCATACATTCCCCTAAAAGTACGGATAATCTGATAATGTTAGAGTACATGTTTCCTTCTTAATGCTGCTTTAGCCTATTTTGTTGCATGTATTTTCTTGTGCAATTATCATTTGTGCCTCTTTACACATTGACCATTTAACATGACATAACAATTTAAAGCAAATCTTGTCTATAGGCAAAGCGAGGCTCGTTCCTGTCACGAGGTGAACATGCTTTGGCAAGGATCGCAACACTGGCTCGCGGCGCAAGCGACAGTGTTGTTCTTAATAACAACAACAATTCTAGGAACTGCGTATTTGCAACTATTAGCCCCAAAGAAGAACCGCTTAAGGAGATACCAGCCAGAAAGGTATTGTTTTAGCATTTTTATACAAAGTTATAGTGATGTGCAATAATATATTTTCCAATATTGAAATCAGCACAATTTTGCGGATATTGTTTTGTAGGGCTGTGCGAGCAGGGTTTTTTTAGTCGAGCGAGATCGAGTGAGTATTTGATCTTTTACTTGATTTTCGAATGAGATTCGACCGAGCAGGACAAAATTTAAGTATTAATTTACTAATTTTGTAGGGCCTAGTCGCAAATGTTGGTATACGTTTCGGTCACGATGTTATTAACAAACAAGAAAACAATATGTTATTACAGTGTTGAACCTGCCAATTATTGATAAAACATGAAACTTAAATTATTTTTTATCACAGGCCTACTGTTTAGGCTAAGCTAGGCCAATTTTGAAATTGCCTACACTATTAACAATTGTGTTCTTCCTAATTGAAGTTCAAAGAATATTATTTTGGGCCCTAGGTGAAGCCTTTAGCTAAGGTAAGGTGTAGGGGGCCTAGCCTTGTAGGGCTAGCTTGGCCTGCTGGTTAGGCCAGCAGGAGTTCAGCCCACATCATTGTGCATTGAATTAATGCTCTTAAATTGCTGTGGGCCATTACATAATAAGTAGGGTTAATGCAGTCATAACTATGTTTATTTCACGTTGTATTTCAATTGCGCTTTACCTGCAAATTGTATTAAAACACATATTGGGAACACTAATTTCTTCAAATAATACGGAAAGTAAAAAACTATAGGTCCATGGCCTAGGCCTATACCTACATTACAAAATTTTTTAGTCATTCACGGAATGACAAGCTAAACAACTTGCAGCCTAAACGTGACGTACAAATCGATTGTCGATTTCGAGCCAAGGTCGAACGCGTTTCCGCGACTTATCGATATTAGACCACAGAAGAAGTAGGCAGGTCTTTTTCTGAGTTCTTTGGAGACATGTGCAGTGTTGGTGCCCACAGGCTCGGCGTCAAAGCAACAGCATCGAGTTCGCCTGCGCATGCGCAATTTGCATTACCAGTCAGCTGTTTGCTGTCGGCGTAAAGCTGGCGTGAAGACTGCTGAAGAGCGCGTCATAATATGGAATATTACGCCTGCCACGACCGACTTTTTGTACGTTCTCGAACAATTCTCGAGTCATTTCGAGACCCGATTTTTCGAGCAATGTTTTTCGACATGCTCGATCTCGTCTTGAAATTTCAAGTCTCGCACAGCTCTATTGTTTTTTGATCATGACCAATCTGTCATACGTGATACGAGTTAAGCTTGCGCTTGCCAAGAGATCGCAGCAGTCGCCCTCGCACTATGGCCACCGAATCGGCCAAAAACATTCAGAAAGGTGTTTCCAAAGGACAACACCATTTTAAAAACGTTATCTCCATCCACTGCTTCATTTGTTACTTTTAAGAGGATGGGATACTCGCGAAATTAAACCTACGCGAAATTACAGTTTTTTTGTGATATCTCGAGAACGATGCAAAATATCTAAAAACTGATTCTAGACTGAATTGTGGTTTTGTTAGAACTATATAATGCAAGAAATAATATTCAAATATAATAATTGGTGCGGTTTATATTTAAAATATGCATATAATTAATTAAATTTCTAATTAAAAACTTAATTACCATCACATTACAATAATTTTTCTTGCATTGTATAGTTCTAACAAAACCACAATTCGGTCTAGAATCAGTTTTTGGATATTTTGCTTCGTTCTCGAGATATCACGAAAAAAACGTATTTTCGCCTGGTTTTAATTTTGCTACTATCCCATCCTCTTAAAATGTAAATAATAGTATACTGTATGCAATAAATTATATTATCACAAGATGTCAAGAACACGACCAAAAAGTTGATGTGTAAAATGTCAATGTTGGCATACATGCTATTTCAAAGAGGCTAATAAATCTACATCTACATCTACATCTACATATCGGTTGACCTTGGTGAGTGCAAGCTAAAATTGTACCTCATATAGTATTAGTTGTATATCAAAGACCAACATTGTATAACAACATTTGCCCTATATTGCCTACTGTAACATAAGTTCACAAGCTTCCAATGTGAGACTGCTCATTGCTGGCCATCAATTAAATCCCGCCACCTGTTCACAAACCCATGTAGCTTCTAAGACATGGCACCACTGCTTATAAACTCGTGACTATGAGATTAAATTTATTTCACACAAAAATTGAAAAAAGTAAAAACATCTGCCTAGAATTGATTCGATGACATTTCATGAAATCAAATCGTTAAACATTGTATTTGTTTCAATGCATTATGCTGTTGCTAAGCTTTGTTCTGATGTTCCAGATATCAAAGAGAAAGATCATATCACTAACACCATCTCTCATCAAGAAACCAAAACTCACAGAAGATAAGTCAAAAGGTCGCCGTCTCTTCGACCACTAAACTAGTTTTAGGTTTTTTTAAATTTTTTTTGTATTTAAAAATTGTATGATGTTCAAAAATTCCTCGTGTGGGTTATTGATGCTTTTTCATTGGTTTGGGATGGAACACTTTAAGAGTCATTTGACATGCAGAGTAGAACTCTATTTTTCTAATTATTACTGTAGTATCCTCTATCTATTTTTATTTGTAACACTTGTTTTAAAAGGGGGAGAGCTTACTGTGTATATGATGCAAACACATGCATACTGGTTCACAAATTTTCAGTACAACTTAACAGTAAAAAAACATGAAACCTGCCTGATTATTAATAATATCTTTACGGTATTACCCAATTAAAAGTAAAACTTAATTAAAAAAACTGTTCTTCACATTGACGGGAAAAAATTGTTTTTGATATTAAAGATACAAAGTGGTTTTTTTTTCTACTTACTGCAATTACTCTTTGTTTACCGGGTAGTCTAGGACGGGTACTAAACCTTTTTTTTTTTATTACTACGTCAAATCAACTAGGGTTGAATGAGAGTTACTCACTTGCTTTTATTAAAATTATTTGGTTGATTGTTGGGAGAAGGGTTAAAATATTTTGGGAAAGCATGAGAACATATAGCCCAGCCTGAAGGGTGGGAGAAAAAAAAACTTTTTGCCTGCTGATGACAACTGCAGCTAATTCAAAGTTGTTTGTTCCCTTTAATCCCGACGCGTTTCATCCTTCGGGGACTCGCATTTTGCTTTTAAATTGAACTTTGTTACTTGTCATAAGTTAGTTTTTTCAACCACAACACAATGAACCAAAAACCTACAAAAGCTTATTTAATTAGGGGGCATTTTTTAAAGTAACATGGATCTTAGTGTAAAATTGGTCTAGGCTCAACAATAGTTAAAAAAAAACTTTTTTAATTTTTCAGAACGAAAATATTACTAGCCTTTTTTTCGGGATTATTAGTTTCTTTACGTTGCATGAAACCCTGGGAGCCAATGTTGACGGCTTTCCCAGAGATAACGCGAGAAACTCAAGATTTCCCCGACGGGGGTTTAAAATTTCCCAAACTACCCGAAAACTCTCTGTTTTACATACAAAAATTACCGGTTTTTTTGCCCAACCGTGTTAAATGCTCAAAATAAAAAAAATTTCTACTGTCTGATCTCTTGTTCTTTCCAAAAATTTAAAAACTTGTATTAGGTTTACTGTCTACACTGATATGTTTTTTTATGTTTTAAAATTGGGAAATTTTTATTTTAGGTGTAAGTTTCTTTGTCTTTTATTTGATGGAATTCATCATTCTAGGGTTAAACCCCTTGCAATATATTATTTAAATAGGGGGTTCTAAACCTTTTTAGCCTAGTACCCCTAAAAGGCATCGCAAATTATCACGTTCCCCCCTATTTTTTTTAAAATTATAATGAGGCTTTGACTATGTCAATCAAACGTATTTCGTCATTTTTAGAACGGAAGGCTACATTTATATAATCTTAAAATTTTGTTAAATGTTTCTGTACATCCCTTGTGTTTTATTTATATTAGTCTTTCTTGATTAAAAATAAGAACTGCTCATACCGGTACATATACAAATGACCTTGTATACTAGAAATGTCACTATTAATAGCTCGCTTGATTTTTACAAATGTGAAGTTAGTCTTTTTTTTTTTTCGACTCAATACGGGAATTCGGGGTTCCAACATGCTTGGGCCCAAATATATGTCTTTTTCTGGGTCCTATCGGTTCGTGTTCTGCCCTTTTCATTTTTTCCACCGTCAATGTTGAGAATGCGGAATCCCACTTCGCTTAATACGTGGATGCAAAGGCAAAGTGACACAGAAAAACAAAATTGTTACAATACTTCACACCTACCCCACTTTTTAAATAACAAAAATGACGCACACAAAAGGTTCCGTCGAGGTAAACCCCAAAAGACCAACTGCCCGTGTCTGACACAAACTATCTGACACAAACCCCCCCCCACAAGAGTTTGCTGCATTGCCACCGGTGCTCCGTTGAATGTCCTCCCAAAGGACTAAATACACTTGACCCCTTTGAAAAGTGGGGGTGATTTTGAAGAATAGTGCATTCAGAAAAAAATGATTTAGTTTTGGGTTTATAAATTTTTTTTAAAAATTTGTTTTTTCCACCTAAAGCATTACAACTTTTTAAAAATTAGTATTTATGGTTTTTTCCTAGTCCCCTTTAAAATGTCTCGCATACTCCTAGGGTACGCGTACCACCGTTTGAAAAACCCATGATTTAAAAATTATGCATAGTTTTCCTTTTAATAGTCTCACAGAGGATAAACCCCAATGCTATTTTAAAGTTTTTAAGATGAAAATTTCACAACCCCTAATCAATGATCATAAAAATAAAATGTAGAAAATCAAAATTTTTGGGAAAAAAATCATTTAACGGGCTGTTTTAAAATTCTTTCAATGGGGAAAAATTAAAAATGTTTACAAAAGTGTGTAATTCAAAATCTTAAATTAATGGCATGCTATGATGTACATGGTGGAGTAGCAGGCATACGGGATCTTTACTGTGCCCCTGCCCCAAACCTTTGTCTGCCCAGCCTATATGAAGGGATTTAATTAGTATCATGTTTTTTGATCCTAAACAATTTTTCTGTTTTCTTAGTTATTTACATTTATTGTAAATTGTAATATCCTGTTTTATCTTGGGGATTTTTTTTGGGGAGATTATTATTTTAATAATGAAAACCCCGAAAGTAAAAACCGGGCTTGTTTTGCATTGGGTTTCTTACCCGTTTTCTTGATTGCTGCTTTTGTAGCAACCCAACAAAGTAAAAATTATAGTTGACAACTAGGTGTGGTCTGTAAATGGGAGTTACTATAATAAAGTACAATCGCGCTCACGCGCGGCTTGAAACCGCTGCGCGGAGGGAATGGAAAAACCCCGATTTAAAACCTCGTAGTTTGAAAAACCCCGTTTACGCGCAAACTCGATAATCAGGCCGCTTACGACCGCGATAAAGGTGTTTGTATATTGTTCATTTCAATTCAATTCAATTTTTGAGCGTTTCCTAATTACAATCATAAAATTAAAAATTTATTGTGGTGCCTAGGGAAAATTATGTTTTTATATTATTTCTAAAAATAAAATACTATATGTGCATGCCCTTTGTACAGTACTAGTTTAAAATTACCTTTTTTTGGAAAACTCCTGGTTGCTGATTGGCACTGAAAAAATTGTGGGAAAAATTTAATTGGTAGTCCCCAGAAATATTTTCACTACTTATTTCTAGTTAAAAATTTTTAGGGTCCTTTCATTAGTTGATTATTGGTATCTCTTCGTATTCCGGTACAAATTACAGCCCTTTATTATTATAAAATATAAAAATTATAATAAATTTTGTGGCTACTCTGCGCAGCAAAAGTTGGTTGTTTGTAGTTACAAAATATCGGATTTTTTAAATTCTTTTATCGTATAGCTTAACAACGGGGAAATAGGGTGAAATTCCCCCAAAACCCCTTTTTCATGGGCCAAAACACACTAGACAAAGGGAAACTGAAAACTGAGTACATATTTGTTTTTTTCTCGTTTGTTGATCGGGGAAAAACTCCCGTGGGTGTAATTGTTTTTTTTTTTACTTCGAAAATTAAAAAAAAAAATCCGCCCCCAAAAAACTGGGGGGAGATCCTGGTTCGTTCCGGTTGGGGGGATTTTTTTAATTTCTGATTGTATAATAATAAAAAAATATTTATGTTTTTTTTGTTAGCAAAAATACAGAACTCAATTGACTTACATTACGGGTTTTCCCAGCCTGCTATTGTCTCAAATATTGAAGAGCTACGCCAAATGCAATATTCCCAAAAAAAAAATGAACCCAAAAATTTCAAAGCAACAACATTTAACAGATATTGCTCTTGGGAAAAAAAAAAGTTTATTTTTAAAAAAAATCTATAAGTGTAAAATGGAGTTGTATTTTGACTAAAAAAAAGTTTGGTATCTTTATTTTTCGGTAGTGAACTTTGCAATTTTTGAATTATTTTTAACAAGGAAAACCCCCAAATTGTTGTTGAAAAGGTGAGTGAGCCCTGTGTTGAGCCCCGGGAAAATTCCCTTTCTTCCCCCATAGGGCTGAGTGTCTTACCGTTGAGGGGCCCTTACCCACTAAACCAAAAGTCAAACCCTATTATTTATAAACCTTTATAAATTTTTTTCAAAATTAAATTGCAAATGTTCCCGGGCTTAAGCAGTGGGGTACTCAACTTGGGGGGCCCCCGCAATTAAATATCTGGGCCCCCTCCTCTTGTCCCCCCCCCCCCCGCCAAACACACCACACAATTTTAAAAATAGAAAATCACTTTTTTCCCCAAAGTTGGGGATCAACGTTTCTTGTCTTGCCAGTATATTATATTCACTTATAAAAGTAGAATTTTCAATGCAAATTTAAACCAAATGAAAGTAAATTCAGTTTTTGAATTTTTGTGCAGTGCTAATCTCTCAAAAAAATAAATTTTTCAAAAACAGGCCGCTCGTGTACCAATTATCCCTTTGTCAAAACCTGGGCCTACCACTTTGGGTAACGCGTGGCTCTACGTTTCCAAAAAAACTCGTTTCACAAACACATTTAAATTGCTTTTTTTGTGTTAAAGGAGTGGACCCCTCATCGACAACGCTGACCCGCGCATGCCATCAGGGATTAAGGGTTGCAGGCTACAAGACTCTTTTTCCGCTCGAAGAAGAGGGCGAAAACATACTGCCCAAATACAGGGTCGCTCTTTACATCTCCTTTGCATTTTTTTAAATTTGGCTTGTTAATGTTTTTTACAAAAAAAAAATTAATACGTAACTGGGAAATATTATTTCAAAATAAAAAAATTCACTACACACACACCACACTAAATTAATTTTACAGACATTTTAAAATTTATTAACCTACTTCATTATTCTTCATGGGGTTTTAAAAATTGGCTTTTCTTTGAGCAATTTTCGTTGAATGGGAAGAAGTTCTGTTTCTTTCCGTTTCCCTTCCCTAAAAACCACTTTAAAAACCGACTTTTAAAAAAAGGTTTAATATTTTCTTTCGTAGGAATGTAAAAATAAATAATTTTAACTGTCCTCTTCACTCGGCACAGTCACATGCATTATTACCAGACCTGACACTGCCATACATCCACATGAGATAACCCCCCCTCCAAAAATAAATGAATGAAAAGTAGACGGTTTTTTAATGGGTTTTATTTTCGCATAGCATTCTAGCAAATTTTTAGGGAATTGGGGCTAAAAAACTCTTTGTGTTTGTGGTGGGTGCGCTTTCCATGGAAATTTTACAACGACTACATGGGGGATCAAAATAAAAAAATTATATATATGTTGCCGGCAAGGCAAAGGGGAGCGGGAACGTTTTTTAAAACAGAAATATTTGCCATCAATACTGCAAAATCTTGAAAATGAGGAAAAAAGTTTGAAATCGAGTCTGCTCTGGGGCCTCCCCAAGCCCTCCCCCCCCCCCCGGCGTAACTCTGCGCCCCCTTAGTTAAAGCCCACTGTTACCCACAAAATTTTTTGGGGTTTGTCCCCAAAA
>JAMZAV010018954.1:0-28304 GCA_024449915.1 Sweltsa coloradensis
AATATGTTTTCTTTCAAAATTAAACGTGTAGCCACTACCTCACAAACAAAAACAGCAAAAAAGAAGCATCAATTTAAAATTACAGAACACTATTAAATTATTGCACCAATCTTTCTACAAGTTAAAAACATAAAGCTAACTATGCAAAACAGCACAAATGCATGCCATTATAATAATAATATACGAAATTCTCAAAACGTGGCTTGATATTTCACTTACATGGAATGTGGCGCGTGTATGCAGTGCCACGTTTTGAAGTGCTACACGACTATTGGCCACTCACCACAAAACTTAAAATTTCTTGCCGTTTAAAAAAAAATCATCAAGTTGTACTAAAAAAATATTACATACAAAACAAAATTTAATAAGTATATGATCAAAAAAAAAAACATATCGTATATCGTAGTATAATTGGCAATTATACTGATATACATTGTAATGCAATGTGCAAATACAATATGCGGCACACTGCACTCAAAACCAAAAAAAAACACATAAGAATGTAAGAAGTGTATTGAAGTTGGCATATGACCAACTAGCATATAGTTAAATCATCGCCCGGGGGCTGGCATTGCCCAACATCCGTACAATTCTTTGATCATCTTTGGCCGAGTCATCTCACCGATCATCGCACAGGGTCATAGCGGAGATCAAAGATAATTGTAAGGTTTTAGTTTCCTCGCGCAATCTCTTGAAACGCAAACACAGGGTTGTTCGTCGCCTGGAATCATTAGTGATGTCCTCCGATAGGCGAGTGAGAAGCCCTACACTACACACATCAAAGGCGCGATGATAGGATTAAGAAGTTGTATCCTGTTATGTTTGGGTGTATAGCACAGGAATTGTCAAGCAAACGACTGTCGAGCCGCATACGCTTTGAAGTCTACGGCCAACATTATTCAACAACATTGACACTTGAAGGGGGCATCACCCGCTAAACCAAAATTATATATGCTCTAGATGGCACCCTGATTGGTTATGAATTTACGGAGTAAGAGACAAAAATCGGGGTTCACCATGATCCGAGACAAATTTATCAAACTTAATCATTTTCAAGCTAAGTCATGATCGGCAAAAATCTCCTACGAGAATAACATTGCGACGTCCTTTAAGCCCTGTAACTTTGAAGGACTCTCGTCAGAAAATATTGTACTTTACTTACTTACTTGTATATATTTTTTCTACATTCACACATTCGAATTTACGTATTTCAGTCAAAATATTATGTAAAATAGGTTTAATTATAGAAAGCTCATTTTTAGGGTGTTTGAATATTATTAAATTAGTGCTCAGTTTTAAGACAGTTTTTGCTATAATAATGCTGCTTATGATAATATCTTGCTATATATTATGTTTTACCCGTTCTTACAAAGAAACAACAAAGAAATACACATTATACTGTGAAAGTGACAGCTTCAATAGCTGTATAACTATACGCACTAACGAGAAATATACGACATTACATTGTGTATTAATTGCAAGACTTTCTTCCAATGGACAAGCGCAACTTTCCAATTTTTGTAATTGTTTGAGCATTTTGATCAAGTTTAACGAGTTTCATTATTTTTGTGCAGGAACCAATACTCATCGAAGCGAGGAAGCAGAAAGAGGGTTTCAGACTAATCTGCCAGCAGGCCTTCTTGAGAAATATTCTATGAATTCTTTCAAAACTTCTTACTTCTAATCACTTGGCTCAAACTTTTGAGTACAATATTGCCAATAAGTTTTAAAGTAAAAAGGCTTTGAAACCTTGTCCGGCTATGACGTTCCAGACATCCGTGTGTATTACTCACGCCACTCGCAACTCGATGAGGAATTCGAAGTGGACGTGTGTTTATTTAGAAATCATCTTACGGAACGTTCATTGCGGTATACGAAGCGATCTTCATTGTCGGTTTAATAATATACAAACCGTTAGTGCACTAAAAAATGACTACTAAAATGTATCCCAAATTAGTTTTTAAATTTGTAGTGAATGATAAAGTATACATGTTTAATTAAATTAAAATTTTTAGATCGTTACTGAATTGTTTGATGTTTTTATCCTCGAAGCAAACCTCTGGTCACCCTACAAAAACCCAACACACTAAACCTATTTTTAATTCGCTGTCTCTATACGTGAATATCATTATACTATTTGTATTTGCATTCTGCATGACATTAAATAACACCATGTTTTATAAAGCGTATTCTTTCATTACAGAAGGGCATCATGTGTTAAGATTGAGTCAGAATGGAAAAATTCTTAATGCATGCTAATCTCTTTTCCCGCCTAGCAGGTAAATAACAAGCACGGGTAATGTACCAGATCGCCCGCGAAGCTATACATAATTAAAGAATTTGATTATTGTTAAATAAGACACAAAATAAAGTCTTTATGTATTTTGGGGAGGTGCCGGGTAAGGGACAAATGTGTCCATTTAAACAAATAATACCCCAACCTCGTTGGCACACAGTAACATCCTTGTTGCCAAGCAAACTAGACATGGTCAGCAAAAAACACTCACATCTCGATGATTGTAGATCGGTTCCTAGTGTTAACCTTGATAATGATGCAACAATACTTAAATCAAAATCACATTATTACAGTGGTTTTGATATAATATGTTGTTCGTTACTGTCAATATGTATCGTTAGGTGCACAACCTGCTTTTTCTTGGTTGCCATGGTGCCATGTTGCATATAATATAAATGATACTCATTTTCACTATCATGCAAAACATGGCTATAAATAGAATATTATATCAATTTATATTTTCTGCATGACTTTATTACCGCACTTTTATAACGGGTTTGAAAATGTTCAAATATAGTATTTGTATTGTATTAGATGATTATTTAATGTAAAGTGATATTTTTAATGTGCGATATGTTACAAACAGGGAAAATGTAAAAGTACAGTAGAAAAGATGTGAATGCTGGAGCATTCTTCAATTGACCGCCTAAGATGAATGTACAAAACTGTCTATGAAAAAAAAGCATTTTTCGACAAAACTGATCATATCAATGTAAAGTTGTTTTGTTATCAAGAAAGATGATTCTTGTTTGTACTTCTTGTAGTGATCCAGACCCACGTCCTCGAGAAGTGTGCTCCGTCCCTGCCGGGCGGATCACACACAAACACAACCACAGCATCCAGCTGATTCGGTTCCTCCAGTGGGCTGTAAATGAAACCATGTAAAGGTACGAGTATAATTGGATCAGCTGATACAATGGTAGACGGTACGTGACTCTTAGCTCTAGTTTGCCGCTTTTCTTGCCAGTTTAATTCGCCTGCAAATAGAAACAATTCCATGCGATAGAGCGCGTTGGCTCCTACTTAGATGCGAAAGTGATTATCGTGAGATTTCCGCTTTTATTACCGAAACCCAATACGACGTCGATAGCACGGTTTTTATTATTGATTGCGAGGGCCTCGCATTGCCTTCAAATTATTTTCTCCAAGTGTTTCGAGAGTTCGATTTCTAACCTTTTAGTTCGAGACTTAATTTCAAACATAGCATTTCTTTGGGAAAACATAGTCTATCGCCGTCGACCCGCGGAGGAGGAGGGGGGGGAGGCGGGAAGGGGTGGTACCCAACATGATGACAGTTTATTTTATACAACCCCACTCTCTCGACGAGGTAGCACGATTCACTTCTTCCAACATACACCTCGAAAATGAACTCACTTTGAGTTTGATATCAGTGGCGAACTATTCGCCATTGGCGATTTTACAATCTCGATGTAAATGAATTAATATGATCGAACCAGATGGTTGTCGACTTGACTGTAACAGTGATCGCCGAGTGATTGGACAATTGAGTAGGCACAGAGAGTTTCGTCGAGTAGTGCGATGTGTGTGTGTAGTCCGAGAAGGGGACACGCCATTCACTCCAGGCTGTCACCATTCGATAGTTGGCCTATGGAACTAGGAAAAATATTATACTCATAATATAAATAAAAGCGAATTGTATTAAATTGAAATGGAAAGGAAGGAAAGTTGGTAGTCATCCTGGTAGAATGGGAGCGAGTGTAATCGGTAGTGATGTCAAGGCAATTGAGTAGTCCGGCGGAGTGGAGGGAGTGAGTCGGGTGTACGGTGATGTCAGGCAGTTAGTTGTAGTCACGGCTGGAGTGGAGGGAGTGTAGGTCGGGTAGGTGATGTCAGGCAATTAGTCTGGTAAGTCACGGCTGGAGTGGAGGGAGTGTAAGTCGGGTAGGTGATGTCTGATGTACAGGCAGTTCTGGGTATAGTCCTGGCTAGAGGGAGGGAGTGTAGGCGGGTAGGGTGATGTCTGGCAGTTGGTAGTCCCGGCTGGAGTGGAGGGAGTGTAGGTCGGGAGTTGATGTCAAGGCAGTACGAGGTCCGCGACTGAATGGGGTAGTTGAGTCAGCTGTCACAGACGTTAGAACGGGCCCATCATCCTCCCGGCGCTCGACGCTATACAAGCCGCGACACGTTCTCCACTTAGCGGACCAGCCTTCGGGAAGGGGGGGACCTCTAATTGCGTTGGAAACCCAAACACACACACACACACAGAGATACACTCACTCACGCACACACGCAGATACATACTCACTCACGCACTTACGCAGATATACGCTCACGCACGCACCGTAGATTACCACATTCACGGACGTTTCGTGATATACAATCTCGCAAACAGTACTACACACTCACGAGTGGACTTCGCGCACGTAGATTCGGCACGCTTGCAAACTCGTTGCATAAACTCACATTACTTACGGAGTAGACCAGACACCATGCGCAACTCGTAGCACTCATTAATCACAGGCACACACTCATCACTCACCACACACTCATCAGGCGCATTCAACTCAACTTGTTCTTGCTCACACTCATACTCACAACGTGACATTAAAGTAAAATTTAAGAATTTATCATGTACTCAAAAACAGTGTTTTGTAGACAACACTTCAATCGTTAAAAGAGTTATTGATATTTTTTTTTAAATTCACCACGCATTGAGCATTATGGTTCTATATTTAATGAAAAGTTGTGATTATAAGATAATTTTAATGACTTACTCGAACTTTTTGTACTTTTTCTACATTACAAATTTACAACTATTCCTCGTTGATGAACGAACGAGTCTGCTGGCTTGAATATCATAATTAGTTGAATAATTTCCGAGATATGTGGTAATAAGGCGAGATCAAATATGTCTTACATACGTCATTGTGGAACTTTTGCATTTCGCCACTTCCTAATTACACCAAACACGTGCACTCAATCTTTTAGGGAGTGACTTTCTTGGTGTCGCCTTCAGACGGTCTTATCCTTCCATGTACTTACGCTTCGCTCAACACTCATACAGTTGTTTAAAGTTGCATCTGTCAGAGTATTTTCCAAATTATTTATTTGATGTGATCTACAAAAACCTGTCCTTTGCATCACCTTTCGTCGTTTTACCCTCATATAAGCTTTTTCCATCATTATGCAATCATATTGCCAGGGCATGTCTAAAGTAATAAGTTCAGACAAACACACATTACCTGTCGGGCTTCGCAAACGCTTTTAAAGTCACGTGATGATGAGGGTTGTGGTGCTTGGCGCGATTATTTTTCTAAGCAAATTGTTTTGTTTCGTTTGCCAGATTACACTACTATTATTACTATAATTGGACAATTTTTTTTTAAAACAGTACGAGGTCGGTGTTGATCTCTATTATATTTACGAACATAACAAAAATCGTTAGGAAATAGAAATTGATGAAAGCTGGAACATGTTTAAGTCGCATCTGCACGAAATCTTACGACGTATGTATTGATAGTTATACGATTTACCGATATGTGGGAACATTTTATATGTGGATTATTTCGACTCCATAGCGAAAAAGAAATTTAGAAAAAAAGATTTAAACCACAAAAAACTCGAAATAAGTAGAACGAGTTATAACATTTGTTGGGAGTGGAATGTGTGACCCTCTTAATGCCTGTAACACACCTAAGAAAATGATAAATTATATTATTAAAATTTTGGTTCGCACGCTAAGTATGGTGGAGGTGCGGGTAGCCAATTGTAAACTCGTCTTGCTTTTAGTTTTACAAAATTAATGGTGGTCATGCAACAGGAGGTGACTAAGAAACATCTGTTATTCATTCTGGCGCATTATAATTTAGACATTTAAAAAAAATGATATTTGTTTTGCACACATAACATGTCGATTTATCGATACGCTGTCGAAATTTTGTGTGAACTCGAAAAATTTGAATGATTCATAGCCAGCAACTATTTAAAAATCAGTGTGATTATCAATAAAAAATAATTTGATTCCATTCAACTCAACACGTCAATTGTTGACCGACAGTGATACCTTAGTAAATCACACCCAGAGTTTCGCAACTTGTTATGGTATAGGTGGTATAGTGGTATAGTGGTATAGTATTATAGTGGTATAGTGGTATAGTGGTTTAGTAGTATAGTGGTATTATAGTGATAAAGTGGTATAATGGTATAAAGGGGTATAGTGGTATAATCGTATAGTGGTTTTTTTTTCTTTTTTTTTTTTTTGGGGCTATTATTAGTGGAATAGGGTATAGTTTGTTATATTGGTATATAGTGGTGAATAGTGTGGTATAGTGGTAAGTGGTATCGTGGTGGTAGTGGTATAGTGGTATAGTGGTAAAGTGGCTATTATAGTGGTGAAAGTGGTTATAGTGGTATAGTGTTTTATACTGGATTATAGTGGTATAGTGGTCGAGTGGTAGTGGCATAGTTTTCAGGTGTAGTACTAGGGTTCTACGTTGGTCATGCACTTGGATGGACAACTTGTCGCTTGAGCTTGGTTACAGATTGTGGAGGTTCCCTGGAATGGGACACACTTGGCACACAGCAAATAGCTGTCGCTCGGACAGGAAGCACCCAATTAATGTACATGAAACTATACATAGTGTCAAGAAATCATACATGGACAAGCCCTACAGTCCTAGATTATCAATATTGTTTGTTTGTCAGCCAGAAACAATTCAAGAAAATGGTCCAATTTCGGACTTTTTAAGAAAATTACAAGTTGAAAAAATTCAATTATTATAATCGAGATTCACCAAAAACCATTTTTTTCGACAAGTAAGAATCAATTTATGATGAAACATATTATTTCTTCGATTGCATTAAAAAGTGGCCAGAGATGTGGAAGGTCATATGACAAATGTTATCAAAATTGGGTGTATGTAGACCGTTTGCCCGGTGTAGGAGTTTTAACAAACATGAAAACAAAGTACAAAGAACAGCAGATCTCTTTCTCCGGGCATTTCAAAATTGTTGCAGTCAATTTTCGCTCGCTCATACAAAGCCCAATAATAGTGCTTATGAGTATCATTGAATTGAATTCGATTTTAAGGAATAACATTGGCATGTTTATCATCTTATTATAATAATTATGATAAAAACCTCAAATTAGTTTCCACTAGAAGTAAAATTCAAAGTATATACTTCCTTATCCGCGTTTCGTTTTTGTATTTGTCAATTTCTGTATTTCGTGTAAAAAAAATTTTGAATAGCTAAAATCTTATTATTTATGAATTATACCGAAATGGTCGTCGAACATCACCGGACACTTTTAGTAACGATCATTGGTCATTTCTTCTCTTATGATTCGCGATACTCACAAATCCATTCCGCCACCCCCATCCTTTTAGGCTTGCTCAAACAAAAGTAAAACACTATTTTCGAAAATCGTAAATTTTCTGGAATGTATGACCACAACTATTTTACCAAAATTTCGATTTTGAATAACAGTTCACGTCATTGTATACTAATATATCCAGACGGAGACTCACAGAAAAGATATAGCAGACGGAAAGATCGGCCGGTCAGGGCCAACCAGGGCGTGACAGATGACATTGGCCCAAGATGTAGAGACCAAGTTTTCCTCTCTAAATAAATGCAGAAAGTGGCTACGAGAGACGAAGGAAGGGGAAATGGCTACTGAGAATTTAATTCGTCTTGGGACGTGGGGAGTTTTCCTGGTCAGCGCGGTGAAAATGCTGACGACATCTTGAGTGTTCCGAGCTAACTTCGCCGAAACTTGGTGTTTCTGTGGAGACTGTTCGAATGCGGTGAGCGTGACCCTAACACGGTGGGTGTGTTAGGGTTCACACAGCGGCCGAGACAGATTATGTGTGTGGTGTGGTGTACACAAGGCAGGGGTAGGCTGGGGCGGGAAGAGGAGGGTTGCGTACTATATACAACAACATTAACACCTTCATCACTAACATCGCGATTATTGATTATGAATGTACACTGTGCATTTAAGCATCAATTATACATGTAAAGGGGCTATTTAGAAATTTGGCTTGAAGATCAAGCATTTATATACCTATTTGGTTGCTTAGCTCGGCGGGTAAGAATATACGACGTATCTGAAACTTACATAGTTGTCGATAAAGCATATGACAGCTATAAAGTTTCGGAAGATTTTAATTTTTATGTTAATCAACCAGGAATCAATCACGAATGTGGTCAATTTTGTACCTTTTAAGAAAATAGAAAACCTGAAATCAATTGATTTTTTAATTTTATTTTAAAAAATAATTTCTTGGAAAGTGTTGACGGTAGCAGACTATGTTTTTCGCTCCCTTGACAAGAACTAGGTTACATAAAAAGTTGTAAAACAAGTCGTGGCGGTCAGCACTCGGCGAGCGAACGTAACAATTACATGACGGACTTTATAAACGCATAATAAGACTCCGGAGGCCATCGTGAGTTGTGTTCATTGTGAGAGTTTGCATTGTGACACTTGCATAATTTGTTTATGGAGTTTGTTATTAAGTTTTTTCACCTGTGAGATGTCTGAATTTTGATGTGCAAACCAATTACTCCTTTTTCACCTGCCCCGTCTCTTGTTTTATTGAATGGGAGTAGCAAAGACTTCAATAATTTCACTACCTGAGAAAATAAGCTCGGATGTCTATATATTTTTTATTGTTTACTAGGGGGCCTAAAGTTGTTTGGTATGTTCGCATCTCAGGACAATTATATAAACACTATTTTTTGACGACATTTTGGGGGACCTTCGAAATTGCTGAGCTTAGAACTGGCACGTTTTTTAGCTGAAACGGATCAAATATTTCTCTAAAAGTCATGCTTTTACGTCCGACTCACCCCGATTTTTAATTACAATCGGTTGTCTGATGTTGTCTCGTTCTTTATCGGACACTGATTGCTCGATCTTGAATAAATTTTCAGGGGACAGTCAAAACCTTCTTGATTGAAGTTTGAGGTTGAAATGCTATATGAATTTGGTACAATATAAAACATCTCTCTGATATTATACTTCTACGACTTTTTTCGATTTTGTGTACGATTTGAGTATGATAATTACCTTCTTTCTTGCGGGCAAACGACCTACTAAAACTCCGATATTTTTTTTAAATTAAGGGAACCTTCAAAAATTTTTTGAGCATATATATTTGGGTAAAAATAACAGAATAAATTACTCAATTAAAATCACCCCATACATATTTTTTCGAATAAATGACGCAGGAGATATGCCCATATAACATATCCATCAACGCGACTCTATAAGAGCGGTTCACGAAGCTGGCCTTGTCGACAAAACCAAACACTCAAACTATAAGCCCCACTTGAACTTACATCGTGTTCTGTAGTGTTGGGCAGTGGGAAAGGGGGGGGGGGAGGGTGCTAACAACGCTCTAAATACTTTGAAACTTGGACATGCCGAAGTAAGTTCAATGTTTACGAACAAACAGTAGGGCCTGTATGCAATGCATTCTATATAAACGTTATTCATGAATATAAGCAAAACGATACATGTTTAGAAAAAAGTTTTTTTTGTAAATGTTATTTTCTGACTCGTACTATCAAACTCAATATTAAGTAAAGAGACAGTATCCGACTGCATGCAAGTCTGTTGTGATTGGTGCTCGGTGCTTTTTCCAGCCAACAGAGATGTATTTGCCTTATTATGATGATGTGTTCTTGGAATTTCAAAACTATTTTGGTTTGAAACGGGTGGGTGGATAAAGCCCATAATGGAACCATTTGCCACTAAGCCTATAGATCATTATCTAAATTCCCTCTACTCGAAGAGTGGAGCTGATTGGCATTGCTCCCCCTGACGTGCAGATATCTTACGGGGCCTCTTAGTGCAATCACCCCTACTAAACCGCCGGGCATGGCTACTTCCGCGGGCGTTTGCCCATTACGACGCACACCCTTCCGGACCAGGCAGTCGTTTCCGCAGAATTGCCTCTGTAAACCTCTAGAGGCCGCGTGCTGGACCTTTAGCCCACGATTACGATGGGATCTGCGCGTTTATTATACACCACCACGTTATAAAGACAATGTAAAGACGGCTCATACTAAACATCCATAATCCTTCACTTTATCGGAGTATGTTGCCCTGAACGACAGTTTTTTTTGTAATTGAAAACAAACTATTGTAATAACAATGATGTGGGCACTCGATCCCAACTAAAAAAACTGGCATCCGTAGCATGGTAACCCAAAACAAAAAAAACACAAATCGAAAGCTAAAAACAACAACAAAAATACAACACACCTCATTTACACACCGTTAAAAATTATTTTAATTGTGAAACGTATAAATTAAACACATAAACCAAAATCGTTAAAATTAAAATCAACAAAAAAAATACAATATACACAATAACCAGCAGCTTAATTTATTTTAAAAAACGCATATTAAAAATTGTGGAGATTAATAAATTAAAAACATGGTATTTCAGTATGCTGTATTTCATAGGCTATACCAAATAAAAAGGGGTAAAAAAAAACAAGCAAGTTTTCTTCTAATATCAACATATTTCAAAAAAATTAATATTGGCCTTGTGCAAATATGTGTTCCAGTCACAGTAGAATTTCCCAAAATTACAAAAACAAAACCTCACTAACGTAGTTATGTACTCATCATTACAATAATAATGTGGATTTACTTCAATCTCTGTGGCAGTATCTCGTTACAGTTGACACGTTGTTCAGACAAATAGTGTTTGTGTCGCGTGTCGGCCATGTCCGGACCACACGAAACCATACTTCCCGCGTCAGAGATGGCTGTTCCGGCGCTGGCGGTCGCGACGCTGACGACGCGCGCGCGCCGGGGGCGGGACTCGACCACCTGTCAATACAAACCAGAGGAGAGGGCCCCGACCGGTTGCAGACCCACATCGGTCAAATAACGGAAAGAAACATGACTACAAACAAGTGGCAAACGGTCACGCCAGCGCTACTCGCGGAGAGTGTGGAGCTAGCTCGTAGAAGACGGCAAACAGCTGATGAGCACACATCTTGGTCCAGGAAAGATCTCAAAAGGACGATGCCCCGCGCTACACAAAAAACCGTAGGAGATATCAACTCTTTGTTTTATCATTAATTTAGGAAATCAAGCAGTTTATCTACGGAATGAAATATTTGTTTGATTTTAAGTTAGACGAGGGTTTAAGCGGGAAAGCACCTGTTTCAAAAAGAATTAAACACCTCCAAAAATCGACGGTATAAATAATGAGAGAACAGGTCTCCAATCCCGAACTAAAAAGCAGATTCATATTCGTGCGTCAATTAGGTGGTGTCAATGTTGTATAGGCCTACATCAAAATTTAAACTGTCATTTCTCGGAATCGCCATCTCACGTCCGCGCCACTCATTTTCGCAATGAAAAATAACTCGACAAAACAGGCCCTCGTCGCTTCTTGCTTGCTTGCTATTGCGGAGTGTCATTTTATTAATTCTCACCCTATCAGTGCGTCGAGGTTAGATCATCACCACGCATTCCGTCCCTCGTTCAATCGAACTAATTATTATTTGTCAGATTTTCACGGCGGCCCTGTCCATCACTCGAATCGCCTAGCTCGTAGTCGCTTCTCGCAGACTTATGCAGGGGTTGCAAGCCGCCGCCGAGGGTCGGGGTTTGGTTGTGGGGGTGGGTTTCTTCCACTTTTTTCGGGTAGGTTTGGGATTTTTTTGTTCTTTTTGGGGAGGAATAATTAAAAAACAAATCAAACCCCTTGTAACAGAACTGAAGGACATGAATTGACAATCGGGAATCGCCTTTTTTTAACACGGATTGATCCTTTATAAAGACATTTAACAATAAAAATCTTACAAATCCCTTTTCATAGACTCTACTCCATTGTAAATACGCAGGGGTTTTAAAATTTACCATATCAATTAATTTTAATGCAGCAGTTCCATTCGTTTTCGTCAATTCAATCCAGCATTGAAAGTTTCACGATAATGACCAATGTGAAGTGAAGTGTCAAGTGAAAAAGTAAATTGTGAGATATATGTGCGTTTGAATTCACGGAAGAAATACAATTATGAAAAATGTAGTACCACTTGATACTAGTAAACAGAACATAAAGTGATCAGGTTATAACATAACAAATAAGAATACACAATTACAAAATAACGAGTGGAAAATAATTGTGTTAATTGTCTGGTTTGCATATTGAGTATAAACTATAAATCGTATTTCACTGTGCACAAAATATATATTATGGTTTTGTGTTTTTGTGTCTTGTGTTTTAACAATTGAATCATCTTAGTTTAGTGGGTATGATGTAATGAATCGATTTATATGAAATAATTCACAAAACTAACAAAAATGAAATACACAATTATTAAAAGATAACTAAAATAATAATTTTTTCCTATACATTATGAACTATGCAAGAATATGCCATGATGAGTGTGATGCTATCGTACTTTATTTGATTGATGATTTCACTTTTATTTAACGTTTTAAAAACTGATTTACAAAGAGGGGACAACTAAATGTGTGGATGTGTGACAGGTTTTGAAAATGTCATAGATACATATTATAATGATTCCTAGTTGTTCTGGCCACAAGTACAACCCTCTTGATGTATAATATAACATCATGCACCCTCGCGCGTGCAAATAGCCTCGGGGGATTGCCTCACTTTTATAAATAAAACAGTGAGGGCGAATGCGAGTGTTGCATATGGTCGACATATATTCACATTCAAAGTATTAAATTCCATGTGTTGAATTATTGAAATATAAACTACACACTTACTACACACACATAGCTCTACCTAAAAGAACCACAGATTATTGAATGTTGATCAAACATGTCCGTATAATGTTAAGTCTACCGCCGTAAATGTTCGATACGAAACAACATTTAAAATATGGAGGCATCGCAAAGCAAGGAACAGAAAGCCAGGAATCACTATAATTATCGAGATATTTTGGTATATTATTACACAATTTATAGTTTGCAAGAAGTGTTGCAACGATAGTAATACTCGAATACCGGTGGGTGGGAAGGAACAGATAACCAATGATTTCGGGGAGATTGATAAGCATCACTTTTCGGACCTGGAGAAATACAATACGTACACTTGGATGTAGGTCCTATGGGTTATTACAGCTTCCAATGTTTAAGACTCAGGGTTCAAATTCCGGTTCTGGTAAGAGTTTTATGGTACGGTACATGGTAGTAAAATGTCTTCAAAGCCGTCTTACCAACGAAATCAAAATATTACAGTCAATAATGTCCAGCACTCAGAAAATGTCACTCACTGAAAAAATGTTATTATAATGTAAACAAATTTATTTATTTTAAGACTTACAAAATCTTAGTCTGGTGAAATATAATTTTGAGGTCAACAAAATTTTAGGCAAGATAAATTGACAAATGTTGGTTCGAGAGGGGAATCCCTTGCGCGGTGTGTTCGACCGAAGAGCGAGGATGGCTCTGGGTTCGAGCGAGCGCGAGCCCTGGGGTTCGAGCGTAGCGCGACCGCGGGCCTCGCGAATGCTAGCTGGAGCAGAGCGTTTTTCGCCTCGACCTCCCGCCAGAGATGCACGCCCGGGCCCCGCACTCGCACCTCCGGCAACCACCAGCGACGGCGCACTAAGCCAAACTCATCGCAATGGAATGGAATCACTTATCTAAATCAAAACTGAGATTTAGACAGATGTCACCAAAGTTATTGTGACCAACAAGTTCAAGGCTTTGTCGGCTTCGTCTCGGCTCGGTAACGTGACGACCTGACAGAACCCTCGGCCATGTGTGTTGCACAGGCCAAGGGTGGGGTAGGGAACGCAAAGGACGCCGCAGACTGGTGTCCTAGTCCCCAAAAACTATATCCTTCATTGAACATCCAGGAAGATCAATACACCTGGAGAAACAAAAAAAAAAACAACACTGACAGTCTGAGTCTGTATTTATCACATGTTGTCTGTAAGCACCATCGGTTAAGGGTAAACGGCAAAACAGACTTAAAATATTGTATGTACAAAGTAAAAAATAGGGGTAGATTTCTATAGCGTCTATAAAAACGACCGTAAATGTCAAACAAGCATTCAAGCAGAGGATCGAAAGCGATATGAGCGGAAAAGTGAGTCAACAATATGTGGTGCTTAGTCCTATTCTAACGGTTGCTTAGGGGTGGCGGGAACAGTGAACGTGACTAAAGAGAGGGGTGCATGTGAGCAATCGCTCTATATATCGAAACACGGGGCAGACGAATTTTCAAAGCGTCGCGTTTGGCCAGCGAGAATTTTCACTTGATCCAACATGTTATACCATAATTCAATCAATTACTTTTGAAAGCTTTCTTCAGCAATACGTCTTGGGTGCACAGTAAAAGTTGAAGGGGGGATCGAACATAAAGCAATAGGAGCTCGGTTCTGTCCGCCTTGCTTTACGACGCCATACATACAAGTGTGCCATGGTAGGTTTTAGCTCGCCGAAACAAATGGTAAAAACCGTCAGGAGATGGAAGGAAGGATGCATGGGACTGTAAAAACATGCCGGTTAGAAAACTGAAGATATGTCTTGCGTTTTATACGTTTTTCTCGCGGATGTGAATGTTGACAACATTCGCTTTCGTGTTTTTTTTTGGCTCGCTTATAGAAATACTTATTTCAAATTGTGTTTTTCATACGAGAAATTGAATTTATATTTTCAATTCACTAGAAGGGCAGAGCGTCGTTAAATTCGGCACCATATTTTGAACTTTTTCATTGATATCAACATTGTTTGTGTTTGAATATGAAAACCCTAATCTTGATACAGAATAAACATTGGCACATTTTAGTATTCCGAATCCAAAATCGTACATTAATTTCATACTCACAGATATCAATTTTAGTAATTTGCTAAAAATCAAGTAAAAACACAGTTCTTCACTCCTATTTGCTAATAATTTGAGACTGTGCATTGTTATTAGAACATATTTTTATCTGGCTACATTCCTGGAACAATGAATAGTTTGAAAATATTGACTTTTGGTTATTTGTATGTCTCAAAATACATTGAATAATTTATAAAAGGAAAAGCTAATCATAATATTTTAATAAAGGTTTATTAGTGCCTGAAACGCAAAGATATGAAGAAGGAAATGCACTTATTTATACTCAAATAAACTTGAATCAAAAGTAAAATCGAAAACGTAACTTATAAACATACGAGGAAACATATGTATAAAGTCTTACCAATGTGTGATAAGGTGTTCTAAAATCCAATCTAAATCGAATAGCTCAAACTCCCTCCCTCCCATCTTTATCTTCCCCTATTCCATCACCAGCCATGACTTCTATTTTCCTATCAGTTGGTCCAAAACAATACACAATTGTGGAAACTGTTCAGACAACACCATTGCAAATACGTTGCTTAAAACCTCAAACGTGATTCATTAAATTCATTACAATTTCTTTTATTGTTTATTGAATGTCACGTATTCATACGTGCGCCAAATTTTAGAACAAACATTTGCAAACTAGATTCACTACTTACATAATTATTTAGATTTTAGAACACACTTCAAGTATTATACTTTATACAGTTTCCAAAGCGATCAGCACCTCTACATAAAAAGGTCACCAAGCTCAGGCGGGTGTCCTACGTTCACCGTTGTTGTTGACGATCGTCAGTCGTCACTGCAAATTGCACAACATAATTGTATAATATGCCGCCATAAACCAAATTATGCAACTACTTAATTTATCCGTCAAAAATAATTTATGTTTACGAATTCAATAAAGTTCTATACTCAATGATAATATTCCTCCTCATCGATCACAAAGAGATCGACAAAGTGCAAGGGTTCTGACTTGTTTAAGTGTGCGGGGAATCTGGTACACACGACACAAAATATTAAAACTCATTCCTTACCAAAGGGCTTAAGGTTTGTTGAGACTTCGGTTTGTTGAGACTTCGATTTGTTGAGACTTCGGTTTGTTAAGACTTTGGTTGGTTGAGACCTCGTTTATTTTAGACTTCAGTTGGTTGAGACTGTGGTTGGATGAGACTGCGGTTAGTTGAGACTTCAGTTGGTTGAGACTACGGTTTGTGGAGACTTTGGTCGGTTGAGTCTTTTGTTGATTGAGACTGAGACTTCGGTTGGTTAAAAACTTTTGTTGGTTGAGACTTTGGTTGGTTGAGACTTCGGTCGGTTGAGTCTTCGATTGGTTGAGACTTCGATTGGTTTAGAATTCGAATGGTTGAGACTTCGGTTGGCTGACAATTTGACTATATTGAGTCTCTCCCCTCATTCACCTTCCAAACTTTGCATGTCATAACACCGTCAACTTCGCTATAAACGTAGAACATTTTTGGAATGGCTTGAGATGCTAAGAAAATGTATTTTTAATTGCACAAATCATATAAGTTATATACAAAACTGCCCTTGTCGCAACCCATATTGAAATCGTTCGTTTAGTTCGGAAGTTATGTGTGTTTGAGGTTGTGGGATCTCAAAGTAGCTATTAGTTAGGCCAGGAAGCATTAATACCATTTGTATGAAAGTGTGCAAAGTTGTCAATCATAGGTATATGGACAGCCCTACGGTCGTAAATAATCATTATTTATTGGAAATTATCGAGCAACAAGTTTCAAAACTGGTAGATTATCGATTATATAAAAATAAAAATAAACTAAAAATACTTACTTTTTAAAAGTTTTTGGATTATATAGGTCGTTGGTTCTCGTGTTTCCGCGAATCAAATAATGGTGAAATAATTCCACGCTAAAAATCAATCATATCCCTGTTTTCTAAACCCAGCTTACCTTAAAGAAGATATTTGATTGAAAGTTTGAAACCAATAGAAACCATTAAGTAAACATTAGCATAACGTAAAGTCGATCACGTATACATTGGTTGCTCGTTGATAGTTTCGCCTTTCGGTTAAAGTCTTGCTGTGATAAGCTCGTTCTTTAAGTTTGAAGTTCAGTTTAATTTTGGTGTTCTAAACCTTGTCCAGTTTTATGCAAAAAAAAAAAAAAAATTTTTAAAAAAAAAAAAGCTAAGCTGAGGTTTGTAGCGTGATTATTACAATAACAAATTAAAATGTACAATCCCTACATAAGGCAAATAAAAGTTTCAGTTGTTGTATTGTTTACCATAGCCATTATCTTACTCACAAAACACGTATATATTATGCTAGACCTCGCAGACACAAAAAAACGTTATGACCTCAGTACAATTATATTTGTATTTAAATTTTCACATACGCTCCATGGGCATTTTCAGATAGTTGTTTGCATTAAAAAGTTCTACTAAAAACGGTAGTAAAAAGGGGCGGAAACATGGTTCTTTTAATAATTTTGCATTATCTGATTCTGCAGCCGAAGCTTTTCATTCTTGGAAGTTAGCGCACATAACTATCACCAGACGTTATAAGATAAGGAAGAAAAAAATCAGTGATATAGATTAATAAAAAGCCAAAAATGGGAATGATCATGGCCTTTCAAGAGAACCCCAGAGTTAGTCGATTCGATACAAAGTTGTTATTTGACTCATGTCTGTTCATTAGACTGCATATATTTATCTTGAAATGGAAAAATTTGGGAGATGTTTTGGAAAATATATTATGATGTTAATCGGCTTTGCAAGCAGGTACACAAAAAAGTATAATTGCTCCTACCGAGGGGGTGTGGGGTGGGGGGAACAATTGTCGAATATGATGTGACTCATAACCCATGGGAGAGATATATCAATGTACCATATTCCCTTGTATCGCGCAATGTTCCCATACTGAACGAGCGTGGGCCGTCCAAACCATCTTTCAGTGTAGTAGGCCCCTACTTAAACTCATAATTAAGGCGGTTACAAGCTAGGTGACGCCTCCCGGTGTAAGCCTCTTACTTTAGGCTCTTATTTATCATCTGACTCGGCCACAATGCACCCGTCTTGGCGAGTAATGCAACTCGTTATACAACACACAACTCTCTTGCCTTTAATATATACCTGAATAGATTTGTTTTCAATTTCTAGGTTCAGCCCTTTGATTATCCATCCAGGATAACATCTTTCATTTCCACAATACGTGTGGGGTCTATTGAGAGAGCCGTACCAACCAACCTATGCATGGCCTTCAGTAGTGTGTCCAAGATACCGCATTGCTGATAAACAGGTATTAAACCAACACAACAAGTATTCATTATGAACACGCGACGAGCTGCTGTTGGCTATACGTTATTAATTATAATTTACGAAACATAGTCGGGAACTAAAACATGGCTAGTTTTCTTAAATTAAAGCGGAACGTTGAATGCCGCTTATCGGCGAGTGGGTTTTAGTGAGAGGGATGTAGTGTTGGACATTATCGGACCACGCCCGAGGCGTAGTCTGATGGCACGCGAAACCAAGGGTGAGAGTGTACGGGTATGGACCTGAGGATGGAACATAACCCCGTACACCTTGCCTGGAAGTGGTATAAGGAGGTGGAAACATACGCCGTAACTTTTGCCTGGGAAGTGGTATGAGGAGTGGACCATACTTCCGTACACTGTTGCCATGGATAGTGGTACGAAGAAGTTCGGAACATACCCCGTACACTTGCATGGAAGTGGTACGAAGAGGTGGAACATACCGCCGTACACTTTGCTGGAAGGGTACGGAAGGACTAGGAGTGAACATAACCCGACCACCTTGCCTGGAGAGTGGTAGGAAAGAGTTGGAACATACACCGTACACCTTGCCCCGGAAAGTGGTCGGAAGAAGTTGGAACATACGCCGTACACCTTGCCTGGAAGTGGTTACGAAAGAAGTTGGAAACATACCCCGACCACCTGGCTGGGAGTGGTATGAAGGAGGTGAAAATACCTACACATTGCCTGGAAGTGGTACGAAGAAGTTGAACATACCCCGTACACCTTGCCTGAAAAGTGGATACGAAAGTTGGAACATACCCCGTACACCTTGCCTGGAAGTGGTACGAGAAAAGTTGGAATATACCCGTACACCTTGCCTGGAAGTGGAAACGAAGAAGGTGGAACATTACACCGTGCACCCTTGCACTGGAAGTGGTACGAAGAAAGTTGGAACAATACCCGTTACACCTTGCCTGGAAGTGTACGAAGAAGTTTGGAACATACCCCGACCACATTGCCTCGGAAGTGGTATGAGAGGTGGACATACCCCGTACCACCTTGGCCTGGAAGTGGTACCGAAGACGTTGGAATATACCATGTACACTTTGCATGAAGTTACGAAGAGTATGGGAACAACCCGGCACCTTGCATGGAGAGTGATATGAAGGAGGTGGCAACATACCCCGTACACTTGCCTGGAAGTGTATGAGGAGGGGACATACCCCGTACACCTTGCCTGGACAGTGGTATGAAGGAGGTGGAACATACCCCGCCTACACCTTGCCTGGAAGTGGTATTGAAAGGAGGTGGAACATACCCGTTAACACCTTGCCTGGAAGGGTTGAAGGAGGTGCACCATACCCCGTAACCTTTGCCTGGAATGGTAGGAAGGATGTAGGAACATACCCACGTGCCCTTGGCCTGGACGTGGTAGGAAGGAGGGTGGAACATACCCCGGACACCGTGCTGGAAAGTGGTACGAAGAAGTGGAACATACCCCGTGCACCTTGCATGGAAGTGGTATGAAGGAGGTGGTCCTAACATACCCCGTTTGCCACCTTGCCTGGAAGTGGTATGAAGGAGGTGGAACATACCGTGCACCTTGCCGGGAAGTGTATGAAGGAGGTGGAACATACCCCGTGCACCTTGCCTGGAAGTGGTATGAAGGAGGTCCGAAATACCCGTGCACCTTGCCTGGGAAGTGGTATGAAGGGAGGGTGGAACATACCCCGTTACACTTGCCTGGAAGTGGTATGAAGGAAGGTGGAAAACGATATGGTATCACTAAGATGTCCGTTCTGTGCGTGTGTTCCGTTACACGATAAAGACGAACATGACCTCGATTGACTTAATGTAATGCTGACATTGTCCTCGACAAAGATGTTCCATTACCTGTTTTTGGTGACCCTGTGTGTGGGGGGGGGGGATGAGGCTAGCTCCACTTAAAAGGGGAAATCTCAACGAAACCGCACATCCACCAAAGATCGTCAAACTTTGAAATATATGAATGCGCAACAAATTAAATACGTTGTGCCTGACATTTCCCAAATAATTCAAATTCAATTCTTTAATGTACTTGTGTGATATTATTTGGCTTTTTTTCACTATTTAGGGTACTCTCGTATCAATACTTGTAAATTTTAAAGCATGACCATGTATCTTGAGTTAAAACAATTTTAAAACGTGTTTCAATTTAACAATTATGTGCATTAAAGTTCTTTATTAAGTTTAGTCGAAAATTAAAACTCAGCCACCATAGTCGAGCTTTAAAAACCTGAAACTATTCCTCCAAAAAGTCTAAAGCCAGCCTAGACACAGCTTATTGCCAACCATAGGTGTCACTTTTAGCCAGTTTTCAACTCTTTTACATATTTTTTTTAATTTTGCTTTGTTTGAAAACTTTTTTGTCAACTCTTTTCTGGAAGGGGAGCGGAGATCACCCGTATGCATCACTTTGATGTCCGTCTGTCTGTGGATGTGTCACGGTTCAACGTAAACACAAGGGCGGTGTGAACATCGTATTGTTCTTATCCCATCATATCGATAACTCATTTGATTTTTTCATTTCATTATGAATTAATCAATTCAAAAAACTTCTATTCTCCATACTAGGCCATACTATACTAATAATACATATAACTGATTCACAAAAATACACATTTTATTTGATTATCCATTTTATATTTAGTAAATTTTTAAATTTTACCAGGTCACTACAAAACATGCCCTTATAGATTCGTCACTACACGTATATATTAAATACAATACTAATGCCATTTAATAAATCATTATATCATATCATATGCTCGGGTTTTATATTATTATTCATCCTAAATAACATCGTATTGTATCATTATCAAACCAATTACTCATTTCATTTTTCATTCAATACTAATTAATCTATCAAAACAACTTCCATTCTAATACTAGATACCATATTAGTAACCTATACATATAACTTGATTCACATTGAAATATGCATTCTATGTTGATTCATTTTTTACCATGTTTTAGCCTAGGAACTATTCACTCCCTCTCATGAAAGAGGTGTATACTTTGTACCATGTATTAGTCTAAGTTGAATAAAGATCTACTATACTTACTCTACGTCTATGCCATAGCATTCAATCATTCAATATCATACAAACCATTTCGATATATGATACCGATATATTGGAATTGTGTTATTTGTGCAAAAAAACAAACATCCAAAACGCCCCCAAAAGAAGCAAATTCAAAAAAATAATCAAAAGAGTTCGATCAATAATTGTGTTTGCGACGGCCTCATTGCGGTGATTCAGGGTCGGTGGGGGTTGGTAGAGGGGCGTGGGTTGGGGGGGTTCACAAAATCACAATAAATGTGATAAAATAAAATAAATAGGGCGCCACTTTGTTTAGTCAATCACTACCCATCTCACGACTGACACAAACAAAGAAAGATGAGCCGGAGGGTTTGGTCATGAGAAACCAGAGGGGCAACCCACCACGTTGTCCTCTGATTGACCTTGAAATGATACAATATAATGAAATGAAAATATCCAGTGATACAGAAATTATTCAAACCTTAAATCATTACAAAAGTAAACATTATGTTTCCTAATTAGATCTTAACTGTCGTGAGGTTATGTACAATATAATACCTAGCAATAGCTGATGACTAATATAATACCTTGCATAAGAAAATGAGTAATTATCACCATAACCCAGCAAAATGAAAATCAATAGAAAAATAGCCTCATCTTTCCTTAAATTAAGACTTAAATGCCTTGAGATTATGTACAATATTCTATTATATAACGTATTAAATCGTGCCAGACTCCGAGGGACGTCAATTCATAATCAACTATGATTCCGTGTCCACGCCACAAAATCGAGGGAAGGCGCGAAGCCGCACGAAGAATTATGATAAATCACTATAATATATCAGTTTATACGATACCACAATTGCAGTCCTGGGCCGACAGGGGGTGTCGAAAACTCTGTGGGGTAGGGCTTATAGTGACGGTAGCTGAGGATTGGCAACAGTAACTGCCAGAATTCCAGGGGGGCCTGCTTCATCCTTCGGTTGAGGTACTTCTTAGTTTCTCCAACTTGCAAGAATTCTTCTTAAACATATGACTGGATAGGAAAGCTCGCACACGCGACACTGTCTTCATCCAATAAGAAGCTTAACCACCACGTTAAGTTCAACCACTAAACAGTGCACTTTTCTTATGTATTACAAAACTGGGCTTGCTTACAGCAGAGGACCAGACGTCCACCCTAGACCATTGACTAGCAACAAGTGATCGTCTCTCAATGCACTCTGAGCTCATTGCCTTCAACTTAGGTCACATACACAATACATGATTCAAACTCTGAGTTGAGTTGTAAGGATCTATACATAAATGAACAAGGTCAGGTGATAAGGTATGGGTTATTATTGAAGTGTGGAATGTGAGGGAAGAGATAGTCATGGGTGTATGAGTCATAGTGGAGTGGGGTGAGCATGTCTATGAAATAATATTATGGTTGTGACGAGATGTCAACAAACTTGTTACAAGTTCTAAAAGGTTTGATAATGTAAGTCAAAGTACATAACAAGTTTTACGTTCTAACACACGAGTTTAATTATCCGGCATCTCCACCATTTGAATGTGGTAATGCAGAAACAGCATAAGTCTACCTTTGGGCGAAAGTGAGTTAGGCTCAACATTCGAATCTGAACACTTGGACCCACGATAGTGAAGAAAAAACACAAGTCCGTTCAATTCTGCATGGCAGTAGGGGGTGTTAGATGTCGTTTGGTGGAGAAACAACACAAGTCTCTATTACAATATGGGTGTTTTACAAAATTTATTTTCCCTAAAATTGCAACAATTTGCTTTTATTCCTCAACTAGCATGAAGCTACCCATGAATTACATTTTGAAAAAGTTATTGTGTTTGTAAAAGTGCATCGTTTTTTTTGTTTTTTTTTTTTAAAAAAACGCTCAATGGAGAAACAATAATAAGTCCACAAGACATTTTCAATCAAAATTTTATTTTAAAATTAAAATTAAAATTAATCTTTGATACAATATTTTTTGTGTTATTTTGATTATCCATATTGTATTTAATCTATTTTCTATGATAATTATTTAAATCACAAATAAGTTTTTTTTGTTTTACTTGGACATTTTACTTTTTCTTGGCCGGGCTCGCGCCGCGACCTTTACTTTCATTTCGCCTTAAAGTTTAGTGTGATCCCAATGACTCGTTGACATTTGTTAGACTCCTTGGTCCATATTTTAAAACTGGTCGGAAGAGTATCCGATTAGATAGTCGCCTAAAAATTACTACCTCGTTTTAGTTTTTGAAACTAAATTGTTTTTTTTTAAATTTCAATATTTCAATATGATCTTCAAATATACATGTGAAAAACACATATGAGAAAAAAATTCTCAACTATCAATATCTTGGCCCAGCCCTAATAAAATCCGAACAGATAAAATAGCAAATACATAAAATAGCAAAATAGCACAGAATGTTTTGTAACTTTCTGGTGAGCCTGGGATTCAGGAGGAGAGGACTGGCACACCGAAGGAAGGAATGTTTATATACCTGGCACCTCAACCAAGCAAATTCAATGTTGAGACAACCGTAGTTTAATAATAGTACGCTTCGCTCCCTATTTTCAGTGTTCCGTACCCGTGCATATAATGTATACCAAGCATCAGAAATTATCATGCAGTTTCACAGTAATGTGGTTTCCAAATAAAACGTGCATGAAAACGAATTCGAATTTCACAAACTTAAAAGCTAATTTTTGGTTTCGAATCTGTGAATAACACGTTGTCTCTCAACGCTATAATGCTTAGCAAACAGCTACGCTGAGAAGCAATACGACCAATAATACTTCCTATAGAGTAAGATTTGTTTGTCTGAATCGCAATAATTAGAATAACTGATTGGTCGAATTGGTCGAATTCGAAATGCCAATTTACTATTACAAATATGATATCACAAGTCAAACCGTTTCGTATTAGGGAAACCCATTTCATTTTAGTATTCTTAATAAATAAAAAATTATGTAGGCCTATAAAAACAAAACGTCTGCAGCACGTATTTGTGTGAATGTCTGAATAATACGTAAGATGTTCGAAGGAAAACTGACCAGGGAAAAGTTTTGCAGCAAGGTTTTTTAAATTTTCACCTGATATGTTTATATTAGATATTAATTGAGTTTTTCTACATATTCGATCAATTAAAGTAGAAAGTGTAATGGTTTTATTCCGAGGTATTTCTTGTATGATGTTTTGTGTGTTATTAATTGTTACTTGGAAAACGTTAAAGTTGTTGTTACACGAGTGAGAGAGCCACGTGTTGAGTACCCGATAACATTTGAGGGGTTGATTTCAAAGCAGCCTATGTCCAAAAAGCACATTTTGCAGGAGATCAATTAAACTTCATACCATCCGTAAAAGTTGTATTAAATTTCCAATTTTTGGTTTTAACTGTGTATCTTGATAATAGTTTTTATTTCTGCTATGACATATTGCCATAGTACTCCCCAGAAAGACAAAAAAAAAAAAACGTTTGGACATTGGTTGTTTTTGTAGAATATTTTTAAAATGTATACATTTTTGTTGAGGTTATTTTCCAGAAAGGTCAATACGATATTATATATGATATATCTATAGTTCCAACATAACAGCTGGATAGCTGTCACCTACTTGAACCACCTTTAATGCCGAAAAAAAAAAATTAAAAAATAATGGACATTGGTTGTTTTTGTGAGAAATCTGTTGTTTTTCAAGCTTAAACGTGTGACAGAGGTTGTTTTTGCCAGAACTTTTATTTTAGTATTATTCCCAGTAAAAATACGAATTTTTTGATGGTATGGGCTCCAAATCGGTATTTTTGGACATTGGCTGTTTTTGCAAACAACCCCTCATTTGCATTTGAGTTAATTGTATGTGTGTATGAAGTATAATCATAGGGTTTTTAGTTTATAGTTTGTGTATAATATGGCTAGGAAGGAAAGACCCATGCTAGATAACTTAGGTAGGGGGAGGAAAGGGCATTGCATTGAGACACCGATTACACCATCTCTCTGAACGATGTCAATCGACAAAGGGCACAATAAAAATATTGACATCTGCCAGAACCTTCCGGAAATTATTAATTAGTTAGTTAATTAAGATTGTTCAAAGATGCAAGGTCTTCTAAATCTCCACGCTCTCGTCTTTATTAAGGTGAGGTACTCTGGGAGACAATAAAACAAAACAAAAGAGGTTTTCCCCGAAGTTATTTCTCTGTTGACAATATTTTCGTTTCTTGGAATTATTTTAGTTGTAGCACTTAGCTGCCGTCGTATATTATCGGTGAACCAATTATTTAAGAAGAAAGTGTCAACTTCGTCAGATTCGATCACAAGATCTGGGACTACAGAGTCATCTGTGAACATACACAGCCTCCCTCAGGAGATTCTTCTTCACGTGTTCTCGTACCTGACTCCGGTCGAACTGTCCGAGAATGTATCCAAGGTGTGTACGCTATGGCATGATCTACATCAAGACGCGTCCCTCTATAAGACGCTAACATTCAGTGAAGGCGAGGCAAGCACAGAGGTTGTCATTAAGATCCTAGGGTTAGCTAAACGGCTTGAAGAACTCACGCTGGTCAACCGGAGGGATATGGTTACCATCTTAAATGAGGTGAGCCTAAACAATCCCCACTTACGGACGCTAGTCCTGAAGAAAGTGCAAAACGGAATTGAGGCAGCCCTCATGAATACACTATTGAAAAACTGTAATCACCAGCAAGTATTAAAACCACATAAAAGTTTCGTGCATGGCGAGTATTTTTACACTAACCATCTTCAACTTTCCCACATGCGAGTTGTGCTTTTTGTAATTGGAACGATCAGTACCTACGCTTGAATGCAACTTGTCCACAGTTGTCTCTACCTAGAGGAAAAACATTTACTTATCAGAACGTATGAAGACTCGGATGAAAATATATCTAGGCCTATAGCTGACGTCGAGATCATTGCCTGTGCATCAGGTTCTGTAAGACGCAGTCCTTCAAACTAAGTAATGCCGAGTGGACTGACGAAGCATTCTCCGCTCTGCAAAAGTGTGACCACGAGATGTACGAAGCTACAGGTACTAAAACTTTACATCAATGACCGGGTGGCTCAAGGAGCAATTCTTCTAATACTAGGAAAACGCTAAAGTCCCGCCGCGTTGATGGATGAGCTTTTTTAAAGTTTTTAGTTTGCGTAGGATATTTTACTTTTGCACGTGCTTTGTTTTTCTGCCTACGCATTGTAGGTGATTGTTGTCAAGTTTCTATTGTTTCTTGTCAATTGGTATTATTTACCATAAAAAACTTATATTAAAAGCTTTATTTCTATGGATTCTGGCTAACTTTTTCAACTTTTTCTTTCAAAAGGTACTACATCACCATAACCTTAATGTCCATGTAAAATATGAACGTTGTAGCCCCACCCGTTTGGTCAGAATTGGCCCAAATGGCACGAAAATATCGCACAAAAAATCAAAAAACTTATATTAAAAGCTTTATTTCTATAGATTCTGGCTAACTTTTTCAACTTTTTCTTTCACAATGTACTACATCACCATAACCTTAATGTCCATGTATAATATGAACGTTGTAGCCCAACCCGTTTGGTCAGAATTGGCCCAAATGGCACGAAAATATCGCACAAAAAATCGAAAAAATCGTAAAAGTACGATATTCATGAGAAATATTTCTTCGATTGTACCCAAAAACGTGGCAAGTCTAAGTTCAGAGATTTCGAAGGTCCTGTCAAATTTTCATCAAGATCGCATATGCCGTTTGCCCGGTAGAGAGCGAACAAACAGACAAAAATACAAACAAAAAAAAAAAAAAAAAAAAAAAAAACACCCGAGCTAAATTTTTTGGGGGTCAGTGAAATTGAAGTCTTCGCTTCGCTCATCCAACCAGTGAATCTACTCGACCTGAAGTTTTTGTACATATTTGGATTTGACACCCTGAGTCGCCGCGCTCCCTTGTCTAATAAGTTTAAAATAAAGTATATGTTTGTTTACAAAAAAGATCATGGACAACAGCAGCTGTCCTCTCTATTGTGTGACTCGATATCTTCAATGAAGATGGTCTGAGCTCGGTAGTACACGAACTAGGCCAGAATAAGAGTTCTTGCGTAACTAGCTATACCTAGCATTACGCAGTACAGAGCCACAGGATATGTTCACATGTTTGCTTATTGTAAGATTATTCTAAAATAGAGGGTAATGAGTGATGGGCTGGCCAGCGTACATTTATTTGTCTAGCTATGAAAGAAGAACTATTATAGGGCCTATCCATTGCGATACAGTCAATGTGCGATTTGCCTTTTTGAAACTATAACATTGTATTTATAACATTGGATAAAAAAAGAGATACAATCAGGTAGAAGGTCACCAACAATAAAGTGGTATTCATATATTAATTCTATTGAACATATGAACGAGGTGAAACTCCTCCATTACAGCAAACAAATAAACGTATATCCTCTCAGATATAACCATGTGTGAAATAACCAGCTTGAAAAATAATTTCTAAAGGCACGCAGTAAATGTTTATGTTATTATGAGCAAAGTAATGAAGTTTGATTATATACTGGCGCAACTATCGCTTGCAGTGACAGGTTTTTATACGGTCAAAGACAGAAGTCAATCTATCGATGTTCTGTTCCTAGGACTGAAAAGTACAAACTTCAAAAACTAAAATTTCATTCTGCGAACTAAGAAAAATGTTAACACATCGGAATTAGAACTTCATCACTGCTAATCGGGTTATTAATTCGTATGTAATTGTGTACATTGTATTTCGTTGGAGGAAAATAAGTATATTATTATATAATCACAGTGGCACCCTCATTCACGTAAAAGTAAGATTTCACATAAGACAGATTAGATACTTAAAAAGCGTTTAACTTCATATATTCTGTGCGTTTGCCTCA